>JBBPBP010009780.1:3051203-3063302 GCA_037974735.1 Cicer chorassanicum
CCCCCCCCCCCCCCCCCTAAAAGAAAAAGTGTTCAATTTGATCTAACGTTATGTTTATGGACAATATTATTTATCTTTTCACTTCCACGTGATAACAGGTTAGAGTTTGTGATACATGTGGGGATTTAGGGCGAGAACACTTGCTCTTGTAAAAAGTGTACCGATGGTGCACAACACACGTAAGTATTTCAATAGTTTGCAGCTTCTACTTCTTTTCTAGCAATTTGCATGTCTACATAGGATTTTGGTTTTTTGCTTTACATGGAAGTGAAATTGGTATGTTTTGTTTCTCTTTAATCAACTAGGTATTGTATGTGCGTTCAACTGAAGAAAGTTCCTAATAGTTGGACATATGAAGAGTGCATGCCAAGGGAAGGAGCAGGCTCATTAATGCAAGATACGGCTCAAAAAGTTGCCAGAAGAATGAAAGGACGCCTATTTGAAAAGCAAATAAACCATGAATCTATTAAAGGTTCAGAAAAAGTTAGATCTCCAAATGATAGGAAAAGTAGGACAAATGATGTAAGTTCTACATCTCGTTCAAAACTTAAGAGACATGGAGACCCTTTAAAAGATCAAGAAATGAAAAAATCCAGGGCCGTTGAAAAAAGTTTTGTAGCTCCTAGCTCATCGAAACCCTGCAACAAATCTCTAGTTGTTTTGGCTTTACCGTGCCAAGTAAAAACAAAATCAATCGAAAGTATTGTTTGTTCTTCTTCACAAAAATTTTGTGATTACCAAGATAAGGAAAAGGCGCCCCATGCTGGTGGTGATAGAGAACATGTGAAATCCTTACCTAAGTTAGGAAAAAGTGGAAGGGCTCGTAAAACAAGCGATATATCTCCCGAAGCAACCAATTCACAAAACTATTCTACTCTAAGTAGGAAACAATCTCGCAAAGAATCTAATTCATGCAACCGTTCTACATTAGGCAGGAAACCTCCATCCAAGAAGTTTGGGAAGCTGAAATTGGAGGATACGGAGAGTGTTACTTCTCCGAAGCTAACATCATATGTTGTTGTGAAAGAGGAAGGGTTACCATATTGTGATTATCAAGACAAAGGTAAGTCTTCCCATTCTTGTGGTGATAGAGAACATCTGACATCCTTAGCTAAGTTAGGAAAAAATGGAAGGGCTCAGGCAACAAGCGATCTATCTCCCATAGCATCCAACTCACACAACCATTCTACACTAAGTAGCAAAAAGTCTCTCGAAGCATCAAATTCGCCCAACCATTCTACACTAGGTAAGAAACTTCCATCTAAGAAGTTGAGGAAAGTGAAATTGGAGGCTGCTGGTAGTGTTTCCCCTCCAAAGCTATTTTCATATGGCATTGTGAAAAAGGAAGTGTTACCATATTGTTTTGGTAATGGATCGTTAAAATTGGGTTCACAAACTAAGATAGCATGGGATAAATGTAAAACTTGTATATGTGGTAAAATGTTTACTATTTTGATTTTCAATGAAGATTGTTATGTTAAATTCAGAGGTTCTCTTTGTGCAGGCTCTCAGTTGAAGTCAAGTTCATCCAAAGCTGCAAATTTGAAAACTAAAGAGAAGTTAGCAAAGGCTGGTTGTTTGCAAAAGCGGAAGGATGGCAGCAATCCAGTGTTTCATGATAATAGAAAGGGAAAAGGTCCTAAATTGCATCTAATTCATGTCATCAAATTCTATGGGTACATAATCCTGCAATGTTCTTATTGGCTTCTTATTCTGGTGTCAATGCAGGAAAGATTGGAAATGAAACTATTTCTAGTGGCGATAGTGATGCTTTATTTTCAGGATCCAGTTTTCATAATTTTGATGTTGATAGTTCAGGAAAATTGGGTCATAGATTACAGGCAAGCAATTTGGACACTCATAAAGACACAGACTATATGAATGAAAAGAAAAAAAAGGAGAGCCGGCAAGCTGAGGACCCCACAGAAGCTACTACAGCTATAATGGAAGGCCATGCTTTTGATGAATGGTCTAGATTGAGAGACTCGGCCCTGATTGAGGCAACAATTCTTTCACAGAGTCATCTCATGCCAGAGTTTCATTATTCATGGCTGTACGACCCGTTTTCTTTGTTTTCATTAAACTATTCATTTTGTTTTGCTGTAAGGGTTTACTACTGTGAAGTTTCTCATGCGTATTCATGATGATCCATACAGAGGCAAATTTCAGATACACAGCAGTGAAGGGATTGCAAGGACTTGTGATGGGTTTCAAGCTCATCTATCAACTTGTCCTTCAGTTAAAGTTCTTGAAGTTGTGTACAAACTTCCCGAGATTATTATACTTGAGGAACTGCCTCGATTGAGGATTTGGCCATCTCAATTTATGGGAGCACAAGTCACCATGGAAAATATTGGCCTCCACTTTTTTGCTAAAGATGTTAATAGGTTGGTTAGACATTTCTTTTTTTAACTAACACGATTGGTTTTATTCTGTCTACTTTTAAGTATTTTTTCCTTTTTGCAGCTATAATACATATTATAGTGGATTGATGAATTACATGACCAAGCATGATTTGGCTCTGAAAGGAAATCTGGATGGGGCTGAGCTTTTAATTTTTCCGTCAAACATTCTACCTAAGGAAATCCAGCGTAAGATATTTTCCTTACTCATCATATATGATTTGATTTGAACCATGCTAATGTTTATGTTTATAGTTGTCTCTCTTTGACTATTCTCTTGCTACTTTGTGCTTTGTAGGTTGGAATGATTTGTTGTTCTTCTGGGGTGTATTCAAAGAACGAAAGGCAAATAACTCCATAAACTCAAACACACCGATCTCAAATGCTCTAATGGTATTGACATGCTCGAAATTATCTTTTCCATCATTTAGAATATTGATTGACACTAGGTAGTACTTGAAGATAATAGATGGTTGCGGTTTTATACTATTTTATATTTATATTATATTATATTCAGATTTTGATTGGTTATAATACTAGTATCTTATAACCTTTCTACTGAGTCTTATCTTTGTCAATACTTTTTGGAAAATATGATTCACTTTGTTGCATCATAAATATTACACAATCAGTCCATTATTAATTATAGTCAAGTAGAAAAATTAATGTCCTACTTTAAGAGTCACATAATAAACTTTGACAAGGCTTAAAATATATGTAAATATGTATGTGCTTAGGATAACCTATTCACTGTGCAAATGTACTCGGTGCTAATACTCATCGTCTTGCAGTCAGAAAATGGAGACACCAAGAAATATCGGGCATTTGATCTGAATGCTTACCCAGAAGATGTAGATGAGGAGGCAGGAGTTGCTGAAATTCCTGAAGATGACAGCAAGGGTGTTACTAGTAATGCAAAACATGTAAGTGGTGCTGTTGGGATTGAGGACTATGTTTATGGGCCATCGACACCACACTCTGTTACTCCTGGGAAATCAGGGGATCTGCCTATTTTTGTGGTTACCCTTTATGTTAAGTGTCACTGGATCTTATTCTCAGTAATAATGATAGTCCATACATTAACATTAACATTAGAACCTGGAACAATCAGTCAAATATCATAGTCGAGTGGAAAAATAATTTTCTACTTTAAGAGTGATATAATATAACTTTGACAAGAATTTAAATGTCTGTAACTATGTATGTGCTTAGGATAACCTATTCAGTGTGCAAATGTACCCTGCTAATGCATATCTCACTGTCTTGCAGTCAGAAAATAAAGACACCAAGAAATATAGAGGAATCGATCTGAATGCTTATCCGGAAGATGTAGATGAGGAGACAGGAGTTGCAGAAACTCCTTTATATGACAGCAAAGGTTGCACCAGAAGTGCAAAACATGTAAGTGGTGCTATTGGGATTGAAGACAATGTTAATGAGCCATCAACATCGCACTCTATTGCTCCTGAGAAAATAGAGGACCTGCCGGATTGGGAAATTGCAGAATCATTAATTCTTCTATCTAGGAAAATGATTTAAATGCTTGTGAGCAATATAATATGTCTTTTATAGTTACCCTTTATTTTTATGTATCACTGGATCTCAGTGATAATGATAATCCGTACATTAACATTAGAACTTGTTTCCTTCCAGTATCTGTGTTGCTGTATATGAACCCTTGGCCTTACTTTGTTGTCCTTTTTATTTGGGCTGTTGTTGTTGGTTTATGTGAGTACTAGGCCTGGAAACTCTTTGATATAGGCTGTTTTTTATTGAAAATTAATTGCTAGGCCCAACTGAAAATTGTGATTTGTCTTAATTGCATCAGATCAAGCTTATTTAAATTTAAAGGTGTCAAATAGAACTACCATGGTGTGCCACCACGTTTGACAGATAACTTGGTCCTCTAAGTATGTAGTTAGAGGTTCGATTGATGGTCGATGTGTATAGAAGAACATCTATTGAGAGATGTTTATTCCTTTAATAGATCTTTGTACATCCATGGATTAGTCTATATCTTCTGAATGGAGGATACCTTGAGTAAACAAAGAAAAAGTTCCGAATAGACTTAGGCTTGACCCATTAAGTTGCTAGTTCCCATATATTTGGCAGGTTGCTGGCTGAAACTGCTGAAGTGGTTTAAGTGTCGTGCTTGCAATAAAAGTTAGTTTTGATGGAAGACAGCATGAAAGTTTCTAAGAAAGAGTGTAAGAACATGACCTAGGCCTAATGATGTTTTGCAATAAATATTGTCTCTCTATTTAAGTTACACAATACACTCACTCTGTTTAGTAGTTAATCAAATGGAAGCCTTCCTGTTCATGGTTTTTGAAAGACAAGAGAAAATTCTTTTTGAGATGGAAAAAAGGGGGCAATGTACTTTTTGATTTATAATAGGTTTTTGACTCAGGACAAGTTTGTTTGCATAAAATTGGTATGTTCTGTTTCTCATTCATCAACCAGGTATTGTATGTGTGTTCAACTGGACTTGGAGATAGTGCCTGATAATTGGACATGTGTAGAGTGCATGCCGACTGAAGGAACTGAACCATTAAGGCAATATAAGGTTGAAAGGACGACTAAGTTAGCATTAGAAACTGGAACTGAGCATGGTTTGTTTTTTGTTTCCAGTATCTGTATTGGTTGGTTTCTGTATATCAATCCATTACTTTACTTTGTTGCCCAACTTTACTCAATTCCAAGTTTCTAAAGAATCATACACGAGTTTGTAAGTATACTTCTTGATGTACAAAAAACTATGTTTTTGTCTGGAAGTATATACTTGTAGACAGCACAAAAGCTGTGAGATTCTCATCAGGAAAATTCAACAACTCTTGAGCAATATGAGATTTAGGTTGATATTTTCCTTGAGAGATATGGGCCACTTTTTATGGAAAGTTATTGGTTAGCCCAACTGAAAATTTTGATTATTCTGAATGAGAGATGTTCAACCAACCCCTCAAAAACACGATATTTCATTGGAAACTAGATAAGATCAGATCAAAACAATCACCATTTTCAATTAGATAAAGATCAAACTTTGATTTGAATAATTAGACAACCTAGTTGTGTTATTGAAAAATAAATAAATAAATAAATAAATAAAGGGAGTTGCAACTATCACTCCTACTATTTCATTAACGCAAGTATCAATAGGTTTAGGCATAGGAAAGTAGCTTGCAAAATTGTTCATGCTGTGAGTACACGTAACTTAATAATGACTCCATAGGTGCCCCATTCATATTTATCAATTGCGTAGGTGGTTGGTTATCCATACTCATTAAGTGGATTATTATCGTATGATTCGTATCTCATCGTATATTATTTCTGTGAGTACTTATTGGTCCTTTTACTGATTGTCCTACTTACAATCACATAATTCAAGCCTTCAAGGTATATTATTAATTTAAAGAGTTTAATTTGTGTAAAAAAAATTTAAGATAGTTATTATATAAATAAAATATTTTTGAACGGTCACGGTCGATTTAAAAATTCTAAAAACTAACTGTCATTATAAAAACTATTTAAATGAAAATGTATATAATTAAATTCTAATTTAGAAACATGTTGTAAAAAAATATTAATTCAGAAACAAATTTAATCTAACTCACTCCTTCTCGTCATTTTTTTTAGGCAATTACCAGCCTACCAGGAGCCAGTAGGAGTGTAGGACAATACTTGTATACAATACCTTAAGTACAATTCATCAGGTTTTTAACATAACTTTTCCTAAACAGTATTGTTTTAATCATTTTTTGATGCAATTTTGACTCATAACTTTTGACGGTTTTCATATAATCCAATAAAAAATCAGATGAACAATATTTAAGAATTGTGTGGGAAATCGACCAAGCTTAATGAGTATTGGTAACCGACCAAGCTTTCTTCTGGATTTTTTTTTATAATTTAGCCACTTCACCATAGATAATTTTTGTGGGTATCAATTGGTTCTATACTTCTATTACCCCATTGTGATCTCTTCCTACGCAATTCTTATTTTATAATAATATAAATAATTTAAGAAAATGAAATTAATGTGAGCCTAATAGTCCTTGGACATCAAAGTAGAATATTTCTGAAGAGACTTTTTCACTAACACTATGTTTGGTTTGGAAAGAAAAGTGGAAGGAAAGAAAATAAAAGAAAGGACAGAAAGTGATACAGATGCCAACAACATGAGATCAAGTTTTGTACGGTTACAAAACTAAAGATACACTTTTTAAAATATTAAGAAAAGATATAATCAATTTTTTATTATCATTAAAAAAATGTCTCTTTTATTTATATATTCAAACACTGTACATTTCCTCTTGTAATTATATAAGACTTTTTTGATAAGATCACGGTATCAAAGAATATGCGCCAGTGTCAATCAAATCAAATACTAGTTGGGGATAAAGATACAAAGCCCGTATTGGTTTTACATCGTTACAATGGTATATATTTTCCAGCATGTGATCAATCAGTAACATTATATGCACTGCAAGAAAAGAAAGAAGAAAACAAAAAAAGGGGTCAATCACCATTTTTATTATTGATTCAATAAAAAATTTAAATAATCATGTAATAATTAAAATACAACAGTTTAATTATAATATTATAATAATTATATATTATTTTGACAGTAAATTATATAAAAAAATTTATAATAATAAGTTGTGTTAAAAACAATTTTTGATTTTTTTTTACTGAATAGTAGAGGAAAATAACATTGTAATGTAGATTTATAAACTAAAATAATAAGTTAAAAATTTAATAAATTTATCATATCTTTTTAAGAAAAAAAAATCACTTCCGTAAAATTAATATAATATTCAATAAGGCTGCAATTTTCTGGACAACCAGTAGTTCTAAGTTGACAAGCACACATATCATGTCATGTGCCAAGTGGACCCGCTTGCATTGTCACGTTTCCGAACCATATATGATTAAAGTCCGCATAATTTTAGCAAGGGTAAAATTTATGTTCATACGTACGTGTCCTTTGTCTCTTCTTTTTTTTTTTCTTACAGAATGTGTTTGTCATGTTGTGTATGTTGCATCTTTTTGGGGCACATGTTTATTTCGTTTATTATAGTCTAATTTTGTAGTTGTTGTATTAATCAAGGCGGTCTCTAGGGTGAATACCATTTAAATTAAATGGTACACCGTGAACCACCATTCATAGTCATTAGATCAAGATCTATTACAGTTATTTACATTAGATTATTTTTTTCTTTCTACTCTCCTTTGCACAGTTACACTACTTAATATGGATACAATAATAGTCTCTCGTGACCCTTGTTTCCAACCAACAACCATCACACCGAAAGAGATTAAGTCTTAAGATCGATGTTCCAACAAACAACCACCTCACAATAAATCTTAAGATCCAGCCTCTCCCCCAAGTTCAAGCAAGAGAGAGGACATGTCTAAAATTGTTGTTTGTGAGATTTTGAAAACGTTTCTATTTAGATCTGAAAAATTATTACTTTTCCATTCACCTCTGTTGAAATAATGAAGATGGAAAGTTCATTTTTTTTTTTAATTAACAAATCATTTTGGGCAGAATGAAATCAAGAGGGTGATGTTGTATTTTAGTGAATTTTTTAGAGAGGAGGGTATGGTGGAGATAAGTTTCTTCAATTTAGTTTAATTAACAATCTTATTAATTTGACATGATTGGTGTTTTAAAGGATAAATTCACTGCTAAAATCAAATAACTTCTAAATTTTAAATTTTTGAATGAATTTATATATGTATGTTTAAAATATTATAAAAAAATTTAAAAGTTTTTTCATAAAAATTTATAATTTTTTAAGAAATAAATATTTCTTTTTCTCCTTCTCTATATTCTTCTCTTTTATTTTCATAACTTAATTTTTACATTAATCACTCAACTTTGTCAAAAGAATAACTTTTTTACATTTATTTCTTTTTATGTCTTTCACAAATTATTATTAATCACGTTAGAGGTGACTACTAGAAACCAATGCGTGTTAGCATGTATGGTCTCAAATCTCACTCTTTTTTGTTGTTGATGATCTTATGTTGTTTGCAAATGCATTTATTGTACAAACATATTGTCTCATATATTGTCTTGACCTCTTCTATCAAGCTTTCAGTTAGAAGATTAATAAATAGAAAACCAAATTTTTTTCTCAGAAAATGTTGATAGTGAGTCGCAGGATGATATTATTCACCATACTGGTTTCTCTCGCGTAACTAGCTTGAGGAAATATCTAAGAGCCAATATTCTTCCAGCCAATTTCATAAAGGTGACTTCAATCATATTATCCATAATGTTCATAGCAGTTTGAGTGGATGAGTCCTTCTCAACAAATACGGATGAAATAATGAATTAGTTGTGTCTTGCACTTCCAAACCTTATGACTTTCAATTATGAAAATATCTTGCAAAACTGTATGATGATTTTAACTGTTACATGCTAATTTTTGGCTTAACAATTGGGTTCTAGCAACGTGGAGTTGTTATCTACTACAACTCATTCTTTCATTGACACTGCCATTATTGTGTGAGGTGTATTGACCGCTGATGGTGACTATGACCTATACTTCCTTAACAACAACCTTCCCGATGACACTGTGAGCCAGATGAATGCCTTTGCAGCTCATATTGATAGAGATGGTCATAATATCTTAGGATGGGAGGTACCAATACACTCCAATTCAGCATGCACAATGCATATCAATTGTAATAGAGGAATAGTCATGTTACGACAATTATTTGGAAGAATATGTGGAGTTGGAGTGGCTTTAATCGTATTCAAACCTTCATATGATTGTCTGCTCACAAGTGCGTCGTTACTAATTGTCGTCGAAAAAGATAGGTGTGTGGATCTCACCTGTTTGTTCTCTACGTGGAAGATATGTCGAGACAACCCTTCATGTTATGTGTGACTGTGTGGAAACAACTCATGTATGGCTCCTCCTAGTTTTATCTAATTTGACTTCTAATTTTTCCTATCTAATTTGCAAGAGACTGGATTGCTAGTCCCCAACAACCATTGAGTCAAACAACAATGAGAGATGATTTCTCCGCTCATATGTCTCAACGAGCCGCTGCCGCACAATCTGATTTTGACTATTCATAAATTCGTTAAAGATCGATGACTGCTCCGCTTATACGTCTAATCGAGGCCACATCATTGAGAGATGACCTGCATTGGTTGGGAACAACCTTTACAAGGATGGATCAACATTAATATTAATGGCACTTGCAAAAATAATGGCCAACTTTCAGGATGTGAGGGATTTCACAACTCAGCAGAGAGATGGATCAAGGGGCACATCAAGAGGTTCGACGTGTGTGACTCCTTAAATGAGAAAATATCAGCTTTGTATATTGATTTTAGAGGGAGGGTTTCTCTTTTATGATTGTGAAAAGTGACTTCAAAGTTTTGGTTGACATGATCACAAAAAATTGCAAGTTAGGTGAGATAATTCTGAGTTTAATTTAACGTATTAGACATTTTTTTACTCCTAACTGAAATATTCAGGACCAACGTACTTGGCCAGAGAAAAATAGAAATGTTGATTAGTGTGCTAACTTTAGTTTGTCTTTAAATTATTGATTTAATTGTAGTTTTAGTTCTCATATTTTTACTAATTCACGAAATCGATTTCGCTATTTTAAAATTTGACAATTTTGGTCCCTCATTCTGATTTTTTAACTAAAAAATGGCGATGTGATAAATTTTAAATAATGCGGCATATGATACAATGATGGAGAATGATTAACACCAATGAAATCGATTAAAACTCTATAAAAACATAACTTTAAACTTTAAATTTTTATTTTAGTAATTTAATTAATAAAATATAAATAATAAATGCATCTAGATGGTTCAATATAATGAGATTATATGCCACATCATTTAAAATATGTCAAATTGTCATTTTTTTAGTTCAAAAATTTGATGGAGGGATTAAAATTGTCTGACTTTTAAAATACATAGACCAATTTTCGTGAAATGATGAAAATAAAGAGACCAAAATTACAATTAAGTCTAAGCTATTTTAATTGTAATGTAATAGTCTTTTTCAATTGTGCTCTACAAATACATTTTTTATTATTTCTTCGAACTTGCATGTTTAGATATTCTTATCATCCAATCGTTTAGTTTTCTCTTTTGGATTTTAACATTCTTATGTCGGAAAAATAACTAAAAACAAATATTTTTGTGTGTGTGTGAAATAAATTTAATATTATAATGGACAACAAACTCATTCTCAAAAGATTAACATTGTTGCATTTTATGAGTTAGATTTAAGTTGAGCTGAAAAAGACCATTATTATCTCAATCAAGTACTATTAGGTAAAAAGAAATCCATTTTACATGATTGTACAACATATTGACGTATATAATTTTATCTAAATGGATCACGTGTAAGTGGAATTCCTAAAATATACCGTATAAAAATTTAACTTACATAAAAATGTATGAGATTGTTAAGTTGAATATTATGTTTCGGTATTGAATCTAACATCTCACAGTTGTAGTAATTGTGTGTGAATTTCTAGCTGTTATTATATTATTTCATCAATAAAAAAAAATGTGCTATCGTTAAATATAACTTTTTTTTGCAACGTTTTCTGAAGAAAAAAAATTATAAACCTAGAGACAATTACATTGTAATTATTTTTTTGACCGAATTTATATTTTTAGCCGCTAGAGATGTTGTTTTATTCATTGAGATGTAACAATCAATGTTCTCAATTGTAACAATGGTCACATGGTAGCCGAATTGTCTTCATATACACATTACTACTTTCTGTTTTTATATATCAAATGAGTCTTCATATGTTTTCTTAACCCTCCATTTGATCGTGTATTTACTCTAAAAATTAAATGCAATAGAATTTGGAGCCAAAAAAATGATTTATAGAAAATGTAAAATTGGAAAGACAAAATCGTATATACATGAGAAATTAAGTAAGATGTGCATGAGAGTCCTTTAGAAGGAGGGGCATCAACTCATGGAGGCCCCCTCAATATCTGTCCTCATCGCATCTCCTGTCATTATAAAAATGATGACGTGGATAATGAAAGTTGATGTGGTATTATTCAAATTAAAGAAATGACCGGGCTAAGCTCTAAAAAAACACGAAGAAAAATGCTATGCCTTTAAGAAAGACAACATATCAGCCAACAAGGTGTGTGTGTGGGGGGGTGGGGGGAGGGGGCAATTCACGAAATATTGTCAAGATCTATTGAAGTAAAGATAAATAAAAGGTTCTAACACTACACCTATGCTCCACCAATCTTGAGAATCAGAATTAATCATGTCAATTATATTCTTAACTAAGGCATCATTCAAACATTTAAAAATAGTCTACAATTCTGCCATAATAATAATACATACATCAATAGAACATAAAAAGTCCAGCATAAAATTTTCAAATTTCTAAAGTGCTAACATATTTATTAATATACTATCTTTAATTGATTGAAATTCACCAAGTTTATATAGGATTTATATGATTTAGTAGAATATATATAAATTTTAATCTATTAAAAATAATATTTTAAAAAGTATATATTAAAGAATGTGTTGCTAACATTTATCTAAAATTTCCAATAAAGTCACTGTAATAATAACCTACTCCTAAAATCCAATATTCTATTTGTTAGTAATTACGCTCCACCGTATAATTACATATAATATAATGGTGTCATTTATATTAGAAGTCTATT
>JBBPBP010009780.1:3095126-3105544 GCA_037974735.1 Cicer chorassanicum
TATAATAGATTCTTAACTTTAAATTATTATTTATAGTTTTTAAGTCTAAAGATATTTACATTAAAATTTATAGTTTAATTAACTTTTACATAAATATATTTACATATAAAGTTTAAATTCAATTTATTTTTAATTAAAATTAATTTTACAAATAGTATATTTGCTTTTATGTTCGCACTACAGCAAACATACATCATGTTAGAGCTCCATTTTGTAGCTTCATAGATTCACATAGAAATATATTAAAAGTTTAAAATAAATTTTTACCGTAAATTCAAACGATTGTAAAATTAATTCATTGAAAAATTAATAATTATAATCATTGCATAATAAAATTACACCACGCTCCTTCTCTTTGTAGTGCGAAGGCAACAATGTTTGACCACCTTTATCTCAGACCCAACAAAATTATTACCGTTCAATAATTATTTATTGTGATTGGAGGGTCTTTTTCTATTCATTTAGGGAAATTACATCAAAAAGAGGAAATAGTATATATGAATAACTAATGTTAATTCTAGGTTTTTTAATTTGTTACAAAATTGTAAATACGTTATTTACGGATAATTAAAATCAACAATTGAAAGTGGTTTAAAAGCCTAAATACAAGTTAGGTTATAAAAAATATATGATTAAACCCTTATTATAGGTTGACACTTGACACATATATATATATATTATTATTATTATAACATCTCTTTTATTGTTTCTTTCTTAATTAGTGTATTATCGTGGCTGTGAAAATTAACCTCAATCCAATCAATCAAACGAAGGTCAATAAATCTAATAGTCTGTGAATTTCATAGTATTATAACGAAGTGTTTCTCATAATAACTATATATACTATGTCAAATAGACATTTTTATTGTTAACTCAAAAATATAGATATTTATAAATAAGGGTGACTAAAGAATCACATTTTTTTCTTAGTCTTTGTATTAAATTAAATGAATGTTATTAAAATATAATAATATTAAACTATTGGTGAAATACATTTAATTAAAAAAAAGTTAGTAAAGAAAATAGTGTTTATTAAAATAGTGAAATGTGATGGCCAAGGGAAACGGGTCCCTCCCTATGGGCAGTTTGTACTCCTTTTAGACGCATTGCACTTTACAGAGAAAAATGGGTCATCTTTGTTCATTTGAAAGAGAAAGTCACGCAGGGTGATTATTAAACAACTTGGCACCCCTATTTCCATGTTTTCACTCACAATTTTGGACTAGCATCTAGACACAAGTACATGCTCATTTTAGGCTTTGTATTATTGATTTTCAGATAACTCTCTCTACCTAGCGTTTTAGCCCATTGCCAAAGACTCTATTTTATTAGCTACCATCATGAGAGCATTTACAATAGATCATTTCTTAAATGAATATCAATTGTCCTTTGCACATATACTTAAATTTTTTGTTCGCAATCGCTGTGATTTGGTAATTAATGCATAAATTTCAATCTAAATTCTTAATGTGATTGATCACTTTCCTAATCTAAATGATATTTGTTAAAAACATATCAAAGTAAATCCTTCCTATACGCATCACTTATTTTTTAATATCAGTATTTAAAAATCATTCAATATCTCTTGATATAACACATTATTACTATATAACTAAGAATTTATCTTGTTATGTGTTCCTCGATTTAGTAGACTTTGTTGTTTTTTAGGTTTTTGTTCTGTTCTCGCAAGTTGGCATATAAATAATAGGAAATAGAAAATGTGGCAGAGTCACTCACTTTAGTAAATTAAGGCTTACTTTCTTAAACAAAAAAATTAAACTTGTATAATATCTCTCTTGGTATATACTTAAAGTAAAAAATAATTAATTACATATTAATTAAATATCTTAGCAAGGAAGGATCCAAAAAATTATTAAATGGGAGGCCTTATATATATTTTTATTCGTTTATAATGAATAATATATTTATTTATTTTACACATAAGTTAATCAAAAAGTACAATTAAAACAAAATAATAAATTAATTAGATAGTATATTTGAAAACAGAATAATTAATGTCTATAGAGATGAGTGCTTATATAACACTCTCAACTTGTTTTTTTTTTAAGTTACACTCAATAAATTATATTCAAATAAATGAAAATTATTAAAATATAATAATTAATAGCGATATTTTCTCGATCACCAAAATAAGATACATTTACTACTTTAGAAGATACATTTGCCTACATGACACTTGTAGATGTTACAATATTAACTCATTATTACAAATGTCATTAAATTTATCGTATAACTTGAGGAATTGATCCCCTTTTGACAGAGAAATACCCAATACATGTAGTGTATATATATAAAAAAGTTACTTATTGTAATAGACATTTTTAAAGGCAAAACCTTAACCAATATAGTTAAGAATAGATATTCATAAGTACGAACACTTGTAATCTGCTTCTTGTTTTATTGGATTAAAATTATATTTGTGGGATATCTATCGTACAATATTTAACGATTTAACATGTTTACAAGTATTTGCAGATATTAATAAATATTTATATATATTATTATTTATTCAAATTAAAAAGTATTAATATTAATATAATAATACATTAATATATAAACAAATTTTACATTATAATATATTAATTTTATTAACTTACCGGTACCAATACCTAAAAGTATAAATATTATAATATTCATTTTTATATCTAATAATTAATTAGTAATCAAACTATCTATTTACTTTATTTGTAAATAATCGTTAAATTACACATCTTGTGTCCTGTAGAGATTTAATCATCCAAGTACTTTAATGCCGTGCCTATGTAGCCATATAGCTTAACTTTTTTATTTGGACCATAGCCTACCTTAGTTAAAGTAATTTTGAAGTAACATGAAATTATAGATCAACATCCTTTTGCATTAAACTAAAACAATAAATAAAATTTCATTATCATACTGACACAATTAACCATTGGCAACCAGTCCGATTTAAATTTGATTTAGTTATGGACTATATATATTTAACAATCAATAATTGTGACCGTCAGATTTTAATCAAAAGGTCTTGATTTCAAACAATTTTTGTTTTTCTAAAAAATAAAAATTATGAAATTAGAAATCTCAATCAAATAATCACACGATAACTAATTAGATGCGGCTACAATGAACGCATGTCCCAACCGATTATCATATAAAGGAAGAAAATAGAAACAGATTTGGTAATTTGGTAATGGGTGGATCATTTTCACACCAACTCAAGCTTTAAAAAATCAATACGACAGCGAGTCCGGTCAAATGATTGATTCCAATCCTTCTTCTTTTTTTCCCATTTCTTTTCCAAATAATAAAAAGCAAAAAGTTCAAATCATATTTCCAAAATTCCCTCTATTTTAAGGATATTGTCCAAAATATTCAACCATAAAGTCACTATACAAAATATAAAAAAAAAACTCACTTTCACTTTGTGAGCCTCAGTGGGTGGTTCTTCAGTTCCTATTCCTACCCTCTCTACCAATACTTCACACAACACACACACACACACTCATTGTGTTGTTGTTGTTTTGGAGTATAGTTGCATTATTCACTCATTTTTCTTCCATAACCAAAAAAATGCGTTTCCTTCTTCTTTTCTTTCTCTTCTGTTTCCACTACGTTCATTCAGCACCCATCTCAGAATACCGTGCTCTTCTTTCTCTTCGTGAAGCAATTACCGATACTACCCCTCCCATTCTCTCTTCATGGAACCCCTCAACCACTCACTGTATCTGGTTAGGTGTAACATGCGACACACGCCGCCACGTCACCGCTCTTAACCTCACCGGACTTAATCTCTCCGGCACACTTGCCGCCGATATCGCTCACCTCCCATTTCTCTCGAACCTCTCCCTCGCCGACAATAAATTCTCCGGTGAAATTCCTCCATCGCTCTCCGCCGTCTCCGGCCTCCGTTTCTTAAACCTCTCCAACAATGTCTTCAACGGTACTTTCCCTTCCGAGCTTTCTCAACTTAAGAGCCTCGAAGTTCTCGACCTATACAACAACAACATGACCGGAACGCTTCCTCTCGCCGTCACAGAGCTTCCGAATCTTCGTCATTTGCATCTCGGAGGCAACTACTTCACCGGCCAGATCCCGCCAGAGTATGGACTATGGCAACACTTGGAGTACCTTGCTGTTTCAGGTAACGAGCTTGACGGAACCATCCCGCCGGGGATCGGAAACTTAACCAGTCTCCGGGAGCTTTACATCGGATACTACAACACCTACGCCGGCGGCATTCCGCCGGAGATTGGAAACTTAACTGAACTTGTCCGTCTCGATGCCGCTTACTGCGGATTATCCGGCGAGATTCCGGCGGAGATGGGAAAACTTCAAAAGCTAGACACACTGTTTCTTCAAGTGAATGCACTTTCAGGTTCTTTAACATGGGAGCTTGGAAACTTGAAGAGTCTCAAATCAATGGATTTGTCTAACAACGTGTTAACCGGTGAGATTCCGACGAGTTTCAGTCAACTGAAAAACCTCACGCTTCTTAACCTCTTCAGGAACAAACTTCACGGAGCTATTCCGGAGTTCATCGGAGATATGCCGGCGTTGGAAGTTGTGCAGTTATGGGAGAACAACTTCACTGGGAACATTCCGATGGGTTTGGGAAGTAACGGAAAACTCACTCTTTTAGACCTTTCATCAAACAAGTTAACTGGTACACTTCCACCCTATTTGTGTTCTGGAAATCGTCTTCAAACTTTAATAACTCTTGGTAATTTTCTGTTTGGTCCAATTCCTGAATCTCTTGGACGTTGTGAATCATTGAATCGAATTCGTATGGGTGATAATTTTCTGAATGGTTCAATTCCTAAAGGTCTTTTTGGACTTCCAAAACTCACTCAAGTTGAACTTCAAGATAATTATCTCTCTGGAAATTTTCCTGAGACTCATTCAGTTTCTGTTAATCTTGGTCAGATTACTCTTTCCAACAATCAACTTTCTGGAGTTTTACCTCCTTCTATAGGTAACTTCACCAGCATGCAGAAGTTTCTTCTTGATGGAAACATGTTTACAGGAAAGATTCCATCTCAGATTGGAAGGTTGCAACAGCTTTCAAAGATTGATTTTAGTCACAACAAGTTTTCAGGTCCTATTGCATCTGAGATCAGTCAATGCAAGCTCTTAACTTTTGTTGATCTTAGTCGTAATGAGTTATCTGGGGTTATCCCAAATGAGATAACTGGTATGAGGATATTGAATTACTTGAATCTATCTAGAAATCATCTAGTTGGTAGTATTCCTATTTCTATATCCTCAATGCAAAGCTTAACCTCTGTTGATTTTTCATATAATAATCTATCTGGTTTGGTTCCTGGTACTGGTCAATTTAGCTACTTTAACTACACGTCTTTCTTGGGAAACCCTGATCTTTGTGGCCCTTATTTGGGTTCTTGTAAGGATGGGGTTGCCAATGGTGCTAACCAACCTCATCATGTTAAGGGTCTTTCTTCTTCCTTGAAGCTACTACTTGTTATTGGGTTGCTTGCATGCTCCATTGTATTTGCTATTGCTGCAATATTCAAGGCTAGGTCTTTGAAGAGGGCTAGCGAGGCTCGGGCGTGGAAATTGACTACTTTTCAACGTTTGGACTTCACTGTTGATGATGTTTTGGATTGCTTGAAGGAGGATAACATCATAGGAAAAGGAGGTGCTGGCATTGTTTACAAAGGTGCAATGCCGAACGGGGAACTTGTTGCTGTTAAGAGGCTTCCTGTTATGAGTAGAGGCTCTTCTCATGATCATGGATTCAATGCTGAGATTCAGACATTGGGGAGAATCAGACATAGGCACATTGTTAGATTGTTGGGTTTCTGTTCAAATCATGAGACTAATCTTTTGGTTTATGAATACATGCCTAATGGAAGTTTGGGTGAAGTTCTTCATGGAAAGAAAGGGGGTCATTTATATTGGGATACTAGGTATAAAATTGCTGTGGAGGCTGCGAAGGGACTTTGCTATTTACACCATGATTGTTCCCCGCTTATTGTTCATCGAGATGTGAAATCAAACAACATCCTTCTCGATTCTAGTTATGAAGCCCATGTTGCTGATTTTGGACTTGCCAAGTTCCTGCAAGATTCTGGAACATCTGAATGCATGTCTGCTATTGCTGGTTCATATGGATACATAGCTCCAGGTAATATTCAATTTCATCATAATCGATGAATTACATTATCATAATTGTACATTTAATCACTGTTCATAACTTTGACTATTTGACCAGCATAATGTTTTAGGCATAGACTGTAGATATTGAACTCATGCCTTTAATTAACATTGATTGCCATGTACCTTGTCTTGACTTTGGTTTTTCATTATGTTCAAACGATCTATTGATTTGTATCCTAATTTAATTTAATCTATTACTAATAAAATCTAATTTAAATGTAATTGTAGTACCAAAAGTAAATGGTAGGTACTAGGTAGCACTGCAGTGTTTGATTTTTTGATCAATAGCCCCAACCTATGGTTAGTTATAATTCCGTTGTCAGCGATATAGCGACATCCACAATGGGAAAGTGATGGTGATTGGCAAAACGTCTACTTTATTACTTGTTCACACATTTTGTTTTGCTCATTGTTTCTAATAACAAGGTTGCTATATTTGAGTTTAATAGTTCGATGTTTTAATTTATAAGTTTGATGTTTGATTGCAGAGTATGCTTATACATTGAAAGTCGATGAGAAAAGTGATGTGTACAGCTTTGGTGTTGTTCTTCTAGAGCTTATAACTGGAAGGAAACCAGTAGGAGAATTCGGCGATGGTGTGGACATTGTGCAATGGGTGAGAAAAATGACAGACTCCAACAAAGAAAGAGTTCTAAAAGTTCTTGATCCTAGACTTTCCTCAGTTCCTCTTCATGAAGTCACACATGTTTTCTACGTAGCAATTCTGTGTGTTGAAGAACAGGCAGTAGAAAGGCCGACGATGCGCGAAGTTGTTCAAATTCTGACAGAGCTTCCAATGCCTCCTGAGTCTAAACAAGGGGACTCAACAATTACAGAATCATCTTTGTCAAATGCTTCAGAGTCTCCAACTGCAGCCTCTAAAGATAATCAACATCCTCCTCCATCGCCGCCTCCCGATCTCTTAAGCATTTGAAGTGCTGTGTTGTTTATGTTTGGGGTGTTTTCAACTTAATTGTCTTTGTTTGTGATAGCTTATGCATTTAGTTTCCCTTCTTTTTTATTTGGGGTTGGGGTTTCTAACTTTGTTTAATGTTTGGATTTTTCAAAAGGGTTTTGTACAGTTGGATTGGTTGTAGGGAAAGGGGGTGTATTTTTTCTTATAAAGTCGTTATCTACATCTAGCAGTGCTTTTAATTATTGTATTATGGATGGATGTTGTTATTCTGAGGCTGCAGAGGGGAGCAAGATAAACATCAAGGGACACACAATGGTTTCCGAGGGGATCAAAATGACAGGTAGAGTGAAAGGGACACACAATGGCACACACAAATGGGGTTGCTTACCAAACAGTAATAGGTATATGGTTGTTATAATGTGAGTGATGAAAACTAAGTGGATAGGCGCTGAACTGAATGAGCTGTGATCACTGATCAGTGTCTCTGTCTACAGGCTTTTACCAAGTCAGGATCTTTTAATTTTTTCTTTGGTATGAAAATAAAATGAAATGAAATGAGACTTTATGCATTTATAGCGTTTAGAAGCATAATTTTTTTGTTAATAAATGAAGAGGGGGAAAGAAGAAATTGAATCATGGCCTTAAAATTTTAATGTAATATAACTTTCAGAAAGTGATAGGAGAGAGGTATCCACGTGACGCTTGTAACAAAATATTTCACCTTGTTGTACGATAAAGTTTTTAACCGGTGGTTTGTTGCTAGCAACCATAATAATACAGTCGTTTGACAGGTTCTCTGTCTATACACAACAGTTTCAAAGGGATGTGTGTTGTGTACACTCACAATCCAGGATTTTAAATTAAAAATAATCAAAATATTCATTAAAATTTGAATTGATTGACCTTGATCACAGATTTTAGATTAAAATATAAGCAAAATCTTGTTTTTATTACAAAGAAAAAAGTTCACAAAAAGTTACAAGTGATATTGTTGTCGCGTGTTTGGCTAATCTGAAAAGAATGCAATAATTGTGTCTTTAAGCAAGTAAATTTTAACTTAAATCAAATACTGGAGTGTATCAAAGTGCATTTGTATTGTTGGCTTAAATTAAAAACGAAGTAGTTCCAATTTAACCTCAATAAACAGTGGAGTAATTCTACTCTTTGTCTTGGTTTGAGATATTTTCTCCATACAATTTTTTTGACAAACATCAATGTGTTAAAAAATTACTGTATTATGAATAAAATTAATTTTAAACGAGACGGAACATAGATAAAGGAAAGTGATTTTGGATAGAGGATAGAAATTATTTGTATACCCATAAAGGAACAATAAAGTAAAGAAATGAAACGTGAAGGTTGAAAATTGAAAGACATATGACATGAGAGATTAATCGGTCCCAAAACGCCAAACTACTTTAACCAGTAGAGACAGTGTAGGGACTTGCACTTGGTCCATGCCTTTTCTACTTGCTTTCACCTACTGCCCAATTAAATATTTAATATCATGATGCAACCGATTCCATTTTCTCCGGTTTCTATTTTGTATCTATTCAAATTGTGGGTTCCATGCATGTAGCATGGTGACATTTTTTGTCACCATGGTGGTCCAATGAATCTCAGTTATAGATATAGTATATAATATAACTATATGAAAGTAATTTAGTGGTTTGAATCTTGTATTGGACAAAATGGTATCAAAAAAAGGTTAAAATGGCATGTGAGATAAATATTAGCAATTGCAAAGAGAGGGTCTTATGAATGGGAGATTTATTGTTATAGTAATAGTAATAAGGTGGTTTGATAAACGTAAAAATTTAGGTGAGTTCTATTTTTTCCTTTGATAAAATTAACAATTAAGTTTTTGATGTTAAAATTAATAATTAATTACTAACCTTGTCCACGAAAAAAATCACTTTATAGTGCCCCGTAAACTAAAAAAATCGTCAAGTGTAATATAATTTGGCAATTTTTGTTTGGATCTGTGAATCAAAACTAAAGATGACTCTATGTTGGGTCTAGTGGGAATTAAAAAGAGATGTTAAATAATTAAATAATATTTATTAAATAAGTATTATTAAGAATTAAATATGAAACTATATTTCAATTAAATAATTATTTAGATTGAGATATTTTCGTTACATTGAAAATGAGAAAATCGTTTATTTCGAAATAGAAAAACCCACTGCTCAAAATTTCTAGTATGTTCCTAATCCAAAAGTATATAACCTAAAAAAGTATGTTCATAAGACTCTTAAGTGGGCCTTTTGTAATATTATATTGCTTCTTATTTTTGTGAAAATCTGAAAAGGGTTGATCCAATTTAAATGTATGCATTACATTTGCATACACTGGAGCGAAATTAAACATTAATAAGTATAGTAAATAAAAAAGTTTGCAGGTAGTACTCCGTATGCAATAAAAGAGGTGATAGCAGAAGATATCTGACAAGTCCAAATAGTAGCTAGGTGATTTATTATTTTTGTTGTAAATGTTTGGTTGCCCACAAGATCCAACTTTTGTAATTGTTCTACATATCATTATTACTCTTCTTTGACTTCATTTATTAACACAGACCCCAGAGCACTTATTAAAATTATGATCGGTTCATATTTATTATTACTCCTACTCTCTCTACGTGCTCTCAAGAGATAGGGTCAGGATTTCATGCCGTGAAAACTGCATGTATTCTTGCAGATGATACACTTGTAATCCTCCATTTAATAATATAGATGATCTAGATTTGTTTAATTTCATTAAATTTAAAATACAATTTTTAATTGTAGGGCGTTCAATTTTCTTTTATATATATATATATATAGATGAAATAATATATTAGTATATAGATAAAATAATATATTAGTGAGAGATTTTGAATTCGAATTCTAAATATAATATTTAATTTAGTGGTAAATTTTGGCAAATTTTTTTGAGGCCAACATAAAATAAATTATGTATAAAATATTTTCAACTAATTTGATAATAAAAATAACAAAAACTATTGTCTGGTATCATTAAACCATTCCATATACCTACTTTTAGAGAAGCATAAATGGTTAATTATGATTTATATTTAAAATATTGTGTACGATAAATAGTCATTTATCATACATAATTTGACAATTATTCAGATAAATAAACTTATTTATTGTTAAGAATATCAAAATCAATATTTGAACAAAAAAACAATGCGCGAAAAAGAAAAAATTTAAAGTACAAAAGATAAATATAAAAATGTGGGGTGCATTTGTTAGGTGTAGAAATATAACTAAGAGTGGGTATTGATGTCAATAAATGACGGATTTTGAGATATTTGTTGATATTT
>JBBPBP010009780.1:3105554-3145259 GCA_037974735.1 Cicer chorassanicum
CCATAAAGTATTAAAAGATAAAAATATAAATATACACATAAACATAATACATCATAAAAGTATTATATATTAACATATTTAACAAAATGCAATGCAACACAGTGTTTCTTCCTTCTTTTGCAACATAATAATAGTTCCAAAAACAATCAAAATTAATAATAGGAATATTTTGTGCGGAACAATAGGATATTTTAGTAGTTTTAGTATAATATATTAATGATACATATATCTACAAATATAACAAATACTATTATATCTGCATTCATATCTATTAATTAATAGATAGTTAAAACATTTATTTATTTTATAAAAAATACTCGTTAAACTGTTCGTTATGTGTTCGATATAGCGTTTATATATAGATACCTATCAAAATTCTTTTATTTTTGGTTCAAAAATGTAGCCCTGAATTTTAGCTTAGAAAACTTTATCAACTAAATTCTCGTAATGAAGACCAACTTCTTTTAGATGGGTGCTTACTTGCATCTCGTTTCAGGCTTATATGTAATGTTAGGACCAAAAACAAACCCAAATTTTAGATTAACTGCGTCAACTTTTTTTTACCAAATTTTTGTATGTTTTAGATCAAATGGAGTATTACGGACTAGTATAATTATCGCACACTGAGAGCATTGAACTCGGATTAAATTGGTTGAAATCATTATATTAAATTTATAAAATCAATAAGAATTTTTATTTTTACTTGTACATTTACAACTTAATATACAAACAAGTCAGAATTCTCTCTATTTTTCTATTATTAGAACTTTGTGTATATATTTGTGCACACTTTTCGAATATAACATAAATTAAATATTAATTGACTTTATACACAAAACTATAGTAATAGTGATCTCTAGTTTTATGAAACGAAGAGGAACTCAACTCATTTTAAAACTTGAAATTTTGTTTTAATCAAAGCTCAAATGGGCGTGTTCATTCTCGACAAAGTTACAAATTATAGATGTATGCTGTCAAAAGAATTAAAGAACTATGGTTAAAATGGGCATGATCTCTATTTGTTGTTGTTGTTGTTACACTTTTCTAGTATGCGTTTGCTATTTGATGATAAATTGAATAATGAATGCTGTCTTTTATTTTGGTAGAAGGACTAATTATACCATATGACTAATTTGAAAATTTTGATCTCACAATTGACAGGGCTCAATCCCACCATTTTCTGATGAAAGAAATGCCCTTCTCCACGCTTGTTGCCAATTCTTTTTTGGCCTTTTCCAAACTTTCCCTAATGAAATATATAAGTGGATATATAAGTCTAATGCTTCAGTTTTACCTG
This sequence comes from Cicer chorassanicum, assembly GCA_037974735.1. Lineage (NCBI taxonomy): Eukaryota > Viridiplantae > Streptophyta > Magnoliopsida > Fabales > Fabaceae > Cicer > Cicer chorassanicum. The sequence goes on from JBBPBP010009780.1 coordinate 3,106,852, forward strand.
TATGAATATTAAATTCTTTTGATCAAATGTCAATTGTAACTGCATACTTCTCATAATCACTTAGGGGACCAAGAGGAAAAAATTCCTCAACTCCGTTGCGATCAAGTCGCACTTTTGATGCAAAGAATGGGAGTTCAGTCACCTATGACAAACTTTGTTAGTCCTTAAGAAAAGTACTTGTTCAATCTTCGACTTTGAGCGGAAAAACCAACACAATAATTTTATAACCTACTAAAAATATGACAGAGAAGAGGATGTAAGATATTCTATATGGAAAGCAGGACTTTGTATTCCTCCTACCTATGAAGCAAGATATGCACATTCAATGATGCCAGCCTCTCCTTTCAAGGCGTGAAGGCATGTATCTGCAAATTTAACAGCTGCTTATGGCTGCACTTTATTACACATTTGGCGTTGAAATTGAAAACTATCTTCGACCATACAACTTATATATGGACGACCAAGATTGTTTTCTTTAATTGTTATCATGACCATTCATTTATGATTGTATGGTCGAGATTAATTCCTTTAATGAGAATATGTCTTCATTTCCCTATCTATCAAGATTAATTCCTTTAATGAGAATATGTCTTCATTTCCCTATCTATCAAGATTAATTCCTTTAATGATAATGTGCTCTCAAAATAAAATACTAACCATTTATAGAGTTGCAGAGCCAGCTCCAGCTTTGGCCTCTACAAAATTACAAATTGTGCAGATCAAAATTCCAATGTATAGATAATCCATAACAACGGAGGAATCATATATAACACAAGTTACTGCATAAAAAACACTAACTGATATATTCCTACAAGACATATTACTAATTACTTTCAAACTTATAATAATTAATCAAGTGTATGCTCGCTGCATATAGAAAAGCTAAAGCCTCATAAATTTTCCCAAGCAAGCATCTAAGTCAGTATATGGACTAGGGGCTTAGTGAAATTAAAAACAACTAAGTAAATAAAGCAAAAGAATGGGGGCAAAGTAATTTTGCGTATGCTCCCATGTAAAACTCGAAGATTTTATTGCTCGAGCCAACTCACATTCAATTAGCCTCTTGAAACCTTTCCCTCTTCTGTCTCTTACCTTCATAGGGGACAGGTAAAGGACAGATGAATAATGATTGAGCCTTGGAATATCAGATATTGGTATTGAAGTAAACAGAGCCTTTTGAAGATGTAGATTGTCTAAATTTTCACCTCAACAACTTCAATTCCACCGTTTTGTATGCGATGTATCAAGTACTCGATTTCCTTTGGGCTGAAAGAGGAAGGTGGTTTAACCTAAAATTTGAGTAGTGTCAGGTAAGAACTTTAGAGTATTACAGTTTTAAGTATTTAAATTCAAGTATCATAAAAACTAACTATAAATAGTTATAGTGCAGACCTGAAAAAGCAGAGGTAAAATCGTGATTCCGCCGTGTCACCCGATAACAGGGACATCAACATCCCTTGGATCAAGACCAAGAACTTCAGCTTGCATTTAAGGCACAACAGGTAGAATAAATGCTGTAAGTGTAACTATTAAAAGCTGGGCATAGTATTTGGCAGCACATACATACCACAAACGTGTTGGCCCTAACCACATCAAGCATTGTCACTGCCAAAAGTTTTTTGGGGTCATAAGTACGTCTCTTTTGAAAAGTTCAGCCGCGACAGGGACAGTAGAGTTAACCGGATTGCTTATCAAGTTGACAATCGCCTTAGGACAGCGCTTTGCAATTGCTTCACAGAGAGTTTTAACAATCCCGACATTTATATTGAAGAGAACATCTCTTGTCATTCCAGGTTTGAGGGGAACGCTGGCAGAAATGGTTACCAAATCCATACCAGTAAGTGCATCCTCAAGCTGATTTTTCCCTAAAAATCCTCTAAACTGAATACCAAAATCTGCTTAGTCATATGCCAATATAGAAAGAAAAAACAACAACTTCATTTTACAAATCTCGACCTTCTCTATGATTAAACATGTTTTATAGTATAACACTAATGCAGGTAACCACCGACACAGACACAGACACAAACACGACCACCAAACACGATCTGACACAAACACATAGATAATAATTTGAGAAGATAAAAGTGATTAAATATAATCATATGTGTTAGTGTTGTGTCAGTTGTTGGACATCAGACACATCTTCATTCTAAAATATTGGTGCTACATAATACAAATACAATCGACACACAAGAATTCAGTGGCCAATGCCCAAGTTTATTAATTCATTTGAAATTCACGACAAAAAATAAGTACATGTATCTGGTTTTTGTTTGTTAAATCTGAAAACAAAATTGTAAATTGAGGAAAAAGAAAGAGTTAGGAACTAACAACAGCAGAAGTATCCATGTGACTGATATCAGAAGTGACATCAGGCGTGTTAACAACATCATAGAGGTGAAGAACTGAAACCAACGGATTCATCTTCATCAACATAGAAAGTGGTTGTCCTACACCTCCAGAAGCACCCAAAATTGCAACTTTGAATCCAGGTGCTCTCCACCTTTGGCACGGCAATGAACACTTGTCAAATAAGAACTAGCATGTTCCTTAATCTGTTCAGATAATAAGACACAGTCACATACGTTCTTGAATCAAATAACAGTGATATTCTTGATCTAACGTACAGAGATGATGGGGCATGACTTGAGCTACTCTCCTTCCCCTCATCTTCAAGGATACATATCCACCGCCATCTCACCTCCGCCACACCTCATCTCTTCATCGTCATTGATAGGGGGCAGAAGACTTTGTTATATTGGTTGTTAAGTTTTAAATGTTGGTTTAGTCGTACCATTTTGGTCCTGAGTCACTCTTTGATTCCTTATACTCATATTTTGTTAGACATCACTATTAGTGTGTTTCTATTAGTGGATGGAGTTTATTCAAACACTTGTGTATGACTCTTATTATATCCCTCTTGGATTCTTCTATTGAATGAATGAATTTGCATTTACCATTAAAAAAAAGTACAGAGATGATGAAACGAACCTTGAGATTGGGTAGTTGAAGGTGGCAGGCAATTCTCGCAATTCGATAATTTGCATCTGAGTTTGGCCCCATAATCAGTCTCTCTATTTTCGCAATCAGAAACGAGGAAGATGATATTAGTCGTTGTTGTTGGCGTGGCTCCTTTCAAATATGAATATCTATTTATTTGTTTTATTTTATAGTAGTATATGGTTATATGGATTGATTTCAATGTTATTTTTTAGTACATTGGGGAGAATCAGACATAGGCACATTGTTAAGTTGTTGGGTTTTTGTTCAAATCACGTGACTTGTCTTTTGGTTAATGAATATATGCCTTTTTTTTTTTGTTAACATACGAATATATGCCTAATGGAAGTTTAGGTGAAGTTCTTCATGGAGTTACACCATGATTGTTCCCCACTCATTGTTCATCGAGTTGTTAAATCAAACAACATCCTTCTGGAATACCTTCTGAATGCATGTCTGCTATTGCTGGTTCATATCGATACATAGCTCCAGGTATGGTTCAAGATCAACATAATTGATGAATTATACATTGAATTTCTTTTTCCAATATCATAATTGTACTTTTAATCCCTATTCATAATTTTGACTATTTGACTAAACATAATGGTTTAGGTGTAGACTGTAGATGTTGAAATGAGACCTTTAATTAACATCGATTGCCATGTAACTTGTCTTGACTTTGGTTTTTCATTATGCACAAATGATCTATTGATCTGTATCCTAATTTAATCTATTTCTAATCAAATCAAATATAATTTTAAGCACCGAAAGTAAATGATACTAGCACTGCTGTATTTGATTTATTATCAATAGCCCCCACCTATGGTTAGTTAAAATTCTGTAGTCAAAGACATACAGACATTCACCATAGGAAACTGATGGTGATTGGCAAAATGTCTACTGCATTACTTGTTCACACATTTTATTATAATGTGAAAGGTAGAGTGAAAATGACAGGTAGAATGAAAGGGACACACAATGGCACACACAAATGGGGTTGGTTACGAAACAGTAGGTATATGATTGTTATAGTGCAAGTGATAAACACTGAATGGATCACTGATCAGTGCCTAGAGGCTTTTACCAAGTCAGGCTTCTTTTAATTTTTATCTTTTTGGTTTGAAAATAAAATGAAATGAGACTTTATGCCTCTATGATAAATTTCAGTAAATAAATGAAGAGGGGGGAAAAAGAAATACAATCACGGCCTTAAAATTTTGAACTTAACTTTCAGAAAATGCTAGACTTTTTTTGGGTACAATAAATGAATTAAACACTATATTGCAATGAGAAAATTATTATTATTACACTTTTCTAGTATGTGTTTGCTATTTGATGATACATTGAATAGTGAATACTGTCTTTTATTTTGGTAGAATGAATACTATCTTTTTATTAAGTAGTTCTAAATTTCTAATATCTATAAATTATACCATATAACTAATTTGAAAATTTTGATCTCACATCTGACAGGGTTCAATCCCACCACTTATTTTGAGGAACTACTATCAACTCATTGTCTGGTGAAAGAAATGCCCTTCTCCACGCTTGTTGCTAACTCCTTCTTGGCCTTTTCCAAACTTTCCCTATTGAAATATATCAGTAGATATATAAGTCTAATGCTTCAGTTTTACCTATATGAACAGAAAACTCATTTGCTTAAATGTCAACTGTTACTGCATACCTCTCATAATCACTTAGGGGACCAAGTGGAAGAAATTCCTCAACTCCATCACGGCCAAGTTGTACTTTTGATGCAAAGAATGGGAGTTCAGTCACCTATGACAAACTTTGTTAGTCCGTAAGCAAAGTACTTATTCAAGCTTCGACTATGAGCGGAAAAACCAACAACACAATACCCCAATCTGCTAAAAAAATAACAGGAAAAAGGGTCTAATAAGTTCTTTATGGAAAGCAGAACTTTGCATTCCTACCTGTGAAGCAACATATGCACATTCAATGATGCCAGCCTCTCCTTTCAAGGCACGAAGACATGCATCTGCAAATTTAACAGCAGCATATGCCTGCATTTTTTTAAAAAAATTTGGCATTAAATTTACTTAAACCAATATAGTTAAGAACTCATGAAAACTTTGTATAAAAACAAGGCTCGTGAAAATTATGCAAACACTAAAACACAAATGAAGTTTCAAAAAAGGAAGCAATTCAGAACTATCTTTAACCATACAACTATATATGAATGACCAAAATTGTTGCCATGACCATTGGTTTATGATTTTATGGTCAATTAATTCCTTTTATCAGAATATACTCTCATTTCCCTATATATATATATTCAAAATAAAATACTAACCATTGACAGGGTTGCAGAACCAGCTCCAGCTTTGGCCTAGATAAAATTACAACATTATGCAAATCAAAATTCAATTGTATAGATAATCCAGAGACTTTTGTAGATGTAGATTGTGTAAATTTTCACCTCAACAACTTCAGTTCCACCATTTTGTATGCGATCTGTCAAGTACTCGATTTCCTTTGGGGTGAAAGAGGAAGGTGGTTTAACCTAAATTTTGAGTGACAGTTTTAGGTAAGAATTTTAGAACATTACAGTATTAAGAATTTAAAATCAAGTATCATAACAACTAAGAACTAGAAATAGTTATAGTGCAGACCTGAGAAAGCAGAGGTAAAATCGTGATTCCGGCATGTCCCCCAACAACAGGAACATCAACATCCCTTGGATCAAGACCAAGAACTTCAGCCTGCATTTCAGGCACAACAGGGAAAATAAATGAAGTGCAACTATACATTATATTAAATATATAGCAGACAAAACTAGGATTAAATGGATGTGATAGAAACTGGAATCAGGTATGAGAATTAGTGTATTCACAAAAATCAGAATTCCATTTTCTGAACTGATTTTGCAACTGAAAGAAAATTCAATGTAAAAGAAAATGCTCCACGTTCTTCAAGGGACCTGCAAACTTGTCATGCTTTCCTACTCAATATCTTCCCTGCCTCACCCTTCCTGTCCTTCCAACTAATAGTCTTATTTAACACAGCTGAATTCCCTCCATCCACAACTACTTGCCAGTGTGCATTCATTTATGCTCCAAACTATCAGCATGAATACCCCTTCTTACCATTTTTCCCTCCATACCAGCTTAAGTATTTTAAAGATTGTATTAATTTTCTATAAACCAACAATATTAATAATCGAGTCCAAAATAAACTATTGCTCTTTGCATAGAGTATGAACGAGAAAGCACGAGACCACTGTGTGTGCAGGAAGTGTATCAAGTGAAAGCATTCTCTAATGGGATGATTGAATCTTTGCAACAGAACCATACATAACCAATTTAGCAAAACAAAGTAAAACCAAACTTGATCATCAATGTGTGGTTATGCGATCAAGATTAGCTTTGCTCACCATACCTTCTTACCTCATATGCTAACTATGGTACATGTTCTCCATACACAAAAGGCTGATAAATTGACAGGCCGTTTCACTTGCCCAAAGATTCAATTTCTTAGCTATAGCTAGAATCACACATTGTTCTAATTAAGTGATAAGCATAGCTGACCAAAGCTTGAAACAAAAGGAATTTTGATTGGAGATTTTATCAGTTTAAGTTGAGAATTTCACTTCACTGCCCTACACTAATTATGCTGTATGTGTAACTATAAAAAGCAGGACATAGTAATTAGTAGCACATACATACCACAAATGTATTGGCCCTAACCACATCAAGCATTGTCACTCCCAAAAGTCTCTTGGGATCATAAGTACCGGCTTTTTTGAAAACTTCAGCCGCAATAGGGACAGTAGAGTTAACCGGATTGCTTATCAAGTTGACAATCGCCTTAGGACAGCACTTCGCAATTGCTTCACAGAGTGTTTTAACGATCCCAGCATTTATATTGAAGAGATCATCTCTTGTCATTCCAGGTTTGCGGGGAATACCAGCAGGAATGATTACCAAATCCATACCTGTAAGTGCATCCTCAAGCTGCTTTTGCCCCAAAAATCCTCTAACCTAAATACCAAAATCTTCTTAGTCATAGAAGAAAAGAAAAGGTTAATTTTACAAACCTAGACCTTCTCTATGATTAAACATGTAATTATAATATATCACTATTGCAAGTTTGTACAAATCCTATTAAGCACTAATTCAAATACGAACACTAGACATAATTCTGACACAGACACCTAGACTCATAATAATTTGAGAAAATAAAAGTGATTGAATGTAACCACATGTATAAGTCTTATGTGTCGAACACCAGACACATCTTTGATCTAAAGTGTCAGTGCTATATAGCACTTCCTCCGTATCATAATGAGTGTGTGTCGATTTAGAAGAAAAAAAATTGTATCAAAATGAGTGTAATTTTCAATGTAAATTTAATTATTTTTTTCAATTGTACCCTCCAATTATTACTATGTGCACTACTTTCAAAGCATTAACTTCACTTTACATTTATAATAGTGGAAAACCAACCAATTAGGGTGTTTGCGAGTTGGTTTTTGGAGGGTTAAGTTTATATTTTGATATTTTATAAAATTAAAAGAACAACATGATATTGTATGCTCATTTATTTATTCTTTCAAAATTTTAAAATATCAAATATATACTAAAATGTAGGCTTAGTTCTCCAAAATTCAACTTGCAAACAAACATGTCTGCAAAAACTTAATAGACTTACAAGAATTGAGTGACCAAGTTTATAAATTTATATGAAATTCAGGACAATAAATAAAGGGTGAGGGCACTTGTTAAGCACGGTAAGGGCACCTGTTGAGCAACAAAAAAGAAAATAAAAAACAAGTTTTGAGGGAAAAACAAGTTAGGAACTAACAACAGCAGAAGTATCCATGTGACTGATATCAGAAGTGACACCAGGTGTGTTAACAACATCATAGAGATGAAGAACTGAAACCAACGGATTCATCTTCATCAACATAGAAAGTGGTTGTCCTATGCCACCAGAAGAACCCAAAATTGCAACTTTGAATCCGGGTGATCCACCTTTGGCACGGCAATTGAAACTTGTCAAAGAAGAAGAATCATGATCCTGAATTGTTGAGATAATAACATAATAAGACACATCATGAATCTAAGAACAGTGAAATTGTTGATCCAACGGAAAGTAATGATGAAACAAACCTTGATATTGTGAGGGTGGATGTGGGCGGCGATTCTTGCAATTCGTTCATTTGAATTTGGGTCCATAATCAGTCTCTCTATTTTCGCAATTGGGAACGAGGAAGATGATATCGGTAGTTGTTGTTGGTGTGGCTCCTTTCGAATATATGAATATTTATATATGGACTGATTATGTAATTTTATATGGGAATTGATCTCTATTTCTTACATAGAGTATGGAGAAAATATTGATGATCGGTGTGGGTGTCTACGGACGAATTGGGAAGCGTGAAAAATGAAAATTGACCCCTTATTACAATTTTCAATCTCGTATTTTTCCAATACAAAATATGAACATATACACTTTTTTATGTGAAAGTTTATAGATTGATAAATAATTAAAAATGAATATTACAAACAAAAAATTGAGCTTAATGACCAATTTAGTTGAGTAAAAAAAGTCTAAATTAATTTTACATTTTCATACAATATACTTCATTTTAAATAGATTTAAATTCTTTTTTGTTATGAAAGATATTAGTGATAATTCAATTAAAATAGGAGGATCTAAACTCGAGTTAAATATTTTAATAATAAAATAAAAATAACAATCTATATCTTTTCTAAAACTCGAGTATGAAGTATGAATGTATGATGTATCTCACTATACTAAATTCAATTTCATTATAAATGTAATATCATTTTAAAATAAAAATTGTGGTGATGTGACAAATGTTGATGTAAAATTAGATGGAGCATATTTTTAAAACCGCTCAATTTTTAGTTCTTTAACCATTTTATTTTTATTCACAACTTTGATTCTTTTAGAAAGTTAATATGTAGTTAATGATATTTTTCTTTATACCCTTAAAATTCTAAAAATATTTACTAAATAAAATTTGTTTTTAGTTAATCAATGAAAAGTAGAAATGATTAAACTAATTGAAATTTATTATTTTTAATATGTGTCTTTAAGTATAAAAGAATCAAAATTTAAAAAGGAATAAAATAACGAGAAAATAAATTCTTAAGGATATGCATTTCATGGCCTAAACCAATTTTAGTAAAATATACTCCCTCGGTCGTACTATGAATTCATTTATAAAAATAAATATCTCAAAAATAAATAGTTTTTTTAATTTTTATTATATAATCATTTTGTAATTGTATCATTTAATTGATATTATGTGTATTACGATCTTAAATTATAATATTTTACTTTATATTAATAATATTGATGAATATGTCGATAATTAATAAAAGTACTTCAATAAAATTATAATTCTCTTTATTTCATTTATATTTTTTATTTGTGTTAAATGGACAAATTATGCGGTAGAGGCCTAGAGGGAGTACATAAGCGAAGAGGACATTTGTATTTGGTCCAATACTTACATTTAACTATCTATTCCACAATTATTGTTACATTTGACAATTTTACACATTAAGAAAATAGTTTCTAAACTAATATACTAATTTCATAATTCATATATTAGTTTATATTGTTTGATTCTCTATAATAATTTTGTACTAAATTAAGAAATTAAATCAAATGTTTAATTATTTTATTTCCATTACATATTTTCAAAATAATAATATTAAATCAACTAACTTTATCTAATTAAATTAACGTCGGAGGATTTATTAGCTGGATATAATTAAATTATAAATTTTAATTATTCAAATAATTTTGCTAATTTTGTTTAATTCATATTTTAAAGTAGAAAGTACGTGTTGTGATCACCATTTTGAAAAACATTTTAGCACCATTTTTGGCTATGATTATTTGTGCTATTGAAGCATTGTATTACAGTGTAGTTGTGTTTTGCTGTGAGACTATGGATAATGGTGGAAAAAGAAAAAGAGTCACGTCTCTTTGGGCTCTTTCTTCGGACAACAGCAAATAAGAGAAAAGGTAACGGGCCCGTTAGAATTAGAATAGGAGGATGCTACCATACACCCCACACTTAAACCTGTCACCTCTCAATCAATATGAAAATACAATTTTGTCTTTTTAAACGTTTTCATTTTTTTAGAATTTTTAAAACTTTCGAAATAGGAAAATTTCGCAACTTTCCATAGTTTGGAAACTTTTGAAACTTTTCAGATTTATAAACTTTCCAAATTTTTGAAATGTAGTCCTTATTTCGAAAATTTGAGAGGTTTCGAAAGTTTCTAAATCTGAAAAGTTTTGAAAGTTTTCAAATATGGAAAGTTTTGAAATTTTCCTATTTTGAAAGTTTCGAAAATTCTGAAAAAATGAGAAGTTTAAAAGAACAAAATTGTATTTTTATGTTGATTAGGGGTGGCAGATTTAAGCGTGGGGTGCATGGTAGAATCCTCTTAAAATAGTAGAAAAATAGCTAAATTTTGTGAAGACATAATAAGACTTTGTTTTCATTAATCAACCAATCAAGAAAAACAACTTCTCTTTTACATCTTTCTCACACGTACCTCCGTTTTTGCAAAATGGCTACAACGAATCACCATATTAATGGATCTAAATGGACCATATAGCACAAAGGTACACTCTTGTATCAAAATGTTATCTAACTAAAAATATTGGCATCAAGATTGTTTCAAATATTGTCATAAACTATTACATGAGATTTGTTTTAGTACACAAAAAATTCTCAAATTCGGTTGAGAATTGAGAGATAACACATAATTTCTCTATCTATCGATGTGTCTTTTATTAAAGATGAAATCGTGAACGCCAACATATAAGATCTCAATGGACAATACTTCAAAAATATTGTTAAAGGTCAGAACAATAGTGTCGTTTGTGGAGTAAAAGAGTTTAAATCACGCATGAGGACTAATTGATCCATTAGTCCCTTAGCTCGACTGAGAGCTAGTATTCGGGTACACAAAAAAGTATCACATTGTTTGGAAATCAAAGTTAAAAGTAGTTTATATATAATAATCACACTCTTCCATCAACCGATGCGTCTTTTTATAAGGACAAAATTGTGAGTACTTATGTACAATACTTCAACAATATGACTTGAGAACGAAACAAAATTTACGCAAATTCAATTTTTGGGCCGAAGTTTGACAAAAGTCATAGGGGATATAAATAAAAATGTGATTTAGAGATGATTTTAAATTGTAGTTACAGTTACGTTGTGAACCTTTATACTACAGAAAAATGAGATCAATGCAGCTTATATTGCGATTGTAATACCACTGCGAAAACTTTGAAATATATAATATTGAGCCCACATGTGAAGCGTAATTGAATCTATAGCCTCAACAATCAAAATGAAATCAAATGAAATACATGGAAATTTTTTGAATAAGGAGAATGTGAGTCCTCTCTTACCTAATTCTCCTTATAGAGTTAATAGGGCCGAAAGCATGGCTATTTCAATTAATTCGAAGAGAAGATGAGCACACACAAAAGAAAACAAGTCAATTCTACTGTGCTGCTAGTTTTATGTCACAAACATAATTCTAGAAAAAGATAAAGTGCTGCAAATCATTTAATTTTGGACTATGAACAGACTAAATGGTCCAATCCCATGACTAAATGCCAATAAATATTCTCAATCTTTGATTTCCAAGTCAACAAAGTAGTGCCTTAAATAGAAGACCATTGTGTCTTCTTTTGTTGAAATAGGTTTCATTGATGTGGCAACATTGAATTAATTTGATAGCTTATAATCCTTTTTTAAATTACTAGCAATCACAATTAAGAATCACATCATAAACTAAATGGCTGAATTAGCTCAACTAATTCTTCCTTTTTGTTCTGAAAAAAAAGGTTGTTTTATGCAAAATTTAAAACTACTGCTTCGTGACGCGTAAAGGTTCAATAACCCAATGATGCACTATGTTTTTCCCCAAGTTGCAATTACTAGTTCACCTTGTCAAGTTCAATGGGAAATGTCACCGACAAAGTGTAATAATCAGTAAGTACTAGTAGTAGTACAACAGGAAAGTCAACAAATGCATTTATCATCTATACGGTTCATTATTTTGTAGATAATGTATTTGTTGCTAAAGGGTCCACATAAAAAGCATGGTTAGATTCTTATGGCTTTATTGGAGTAATTTTGTAGTTGTTTCAAAAGGGTTGGCAGCATCAACATTTTATCATAGGGCAAATTTTAATGTGGATTACATTGTGTATTAGTACATAAAGTGTATTAGTACATAATATATTTATATATTTTTATGATTAATATCGATTTTATGACTTGAATTTTAAAGAAAATATTTATGTTTTTTTATTTTCTTTGAATTAACTTTTATCGAGCTATTATATTATTTGTAATGGTTAGAGATACTACAAAAATGATCGACTATTTTGATGAATGGGAAAAGTAAAGAGAGAGAAAAAAAATAGAGCCAAAGAGAAGAAAATAGTAAAGAGGAAAAAGAAAAGTAAAAAATATAGTAGTGAAGGGAAGGAGGAGATAGAAATATAGATTCGCGAAAGAAATAGATAAAAAAATTAACTTGATAAAAAAACTTACCTTTTCCAAATAGTCTATAAAATAATCATATCTAATGTCAAAATGATTCACTCTCATTCGATTGTCAAATTATTTTGAGCCTGATGATCTCTCTTACACAGCACTTGTGTGGCATCCACATAGAGTGCAAATACATAAGCTATTAGCTAAATGGTCTCTCTCAATTTTAGGCTTTTCCTTTAGTGTATAGGAAGATTTTCAATTTTGTTAGCCCAAAATATATACGAAAACTAATTGCTTTTTTAACATATTTTTATTATTTAAATATAATTTTGATATTTTATTTTTTTTTAATATAAGTTTTATTTTTTATATTTATTTATTTATTTTAGATATTTATCTTTTATAAGTGGTATTTTTTTTTTCATCATAACTTTTTCAAACGATTATATTTAAACCGATTTTTAACTTGAAGATAAAAGACCAATAGTATATTTAAACCAATTTTTATTTATATTTTGTCACCAAGTATATACTCCCTCATATCTCAATTACAAAAAATGTATATACATCCTTCAAAATAAAATATAAACAAAAATGATAGTTAGAAAATTAATATATTTTACATTAATTTTTTAATTAAATACAACAATTTTTTATTATCATTTTTGTTTATAGTCTTTTACTATCATATATTACATCATTCTTTATTTATTTGTGTTTTAAAGCATAAAGTATATACTAGATGTATAGTTATCTATGAAATATTTTTCTATATTGGGCTTGAAAATAAAGAAAAATGACCGGCAAAGGGGAGGGAATGGCGTTCATTTTACTACTATTTGTTTAATTCAACTTAACCCTCGGGAACATTGTAAAGGAAGGTTGACACATGAGAAGAGACGAGACACCTGATTCTTCACGGCAACGCAGAGCCAAAGGAACATATTCTTCCCAACCATTACTAACTTTCTTTCTTTCAAAATATATATTATATGTATATTCACGCAGTACATTTTAGTGGTTGGAAATTAGTATATTACAGTACATAAATGTCATTTTCCTTTTTAAGGATGGGGGCATTCCATATTCTCTTAAACAAAATTTTCTCACTGTATCACCTAAGCTATAAGGCTCTATTACACAAAACACAAAAACAACACCACGTTTTTTTCTTATTTATTCTTCTATATATAATATCCTTCAACTAATAGACAATAAGAGTAAAGAGTATTGGTTCTCACCCAGACTTCAAATTGAACCACACAAAACATAGTCAACATATTCATCGAATCATCTTCTAATTGTTTCACACCTCTAATTAATCTTTACTAGAAAAATATCATAGCTAGTCCAAAACTTCTATCTTTATCCTATCTAAATTCTAATCTAATCTACCACAAACCAATCTTCAAGAATGATTCTTCTTCTGGAAGTAGTAATATAATGAAATCCTATGTCTCTGTCTTGTTCTCCCTTTCTGGTTTCTCATGCAAAATTATCATTGCTTAAAAGTAAACTTGCTTTTTTCAAAAGACTCCAAATGCAAAATCACGTTTCCCTCCCCCTCCCACTCCACCCATCAATATCATAACCGCTGAAGCATTGAATAAACACTTTTTCTCCCTCGTAATAATCTCAAAAAAACAACACACTTTGTAATTACTTCAACAACAAAAAGTGAACCAAACCAAACAAACTGTCCCCATCTTCATGCATGAATAAAAGGATCCATCTCCATGCTTCACGAGAAAAAGCACTAGAAAGTGTATGACTCATACCAACTTCTCCTACAATTTAACTTCAGTACCATTCACATCCTCCACTACCAAAATTGAACAACATGGAAAAAGAAAAACTCTTTCTTCCATTTTTACTACTATCTTTACTCATGTATTCAAATGGAACCACCTTTTCAATTTCAAGAGACTATGAAATTCTTCTCCAAGTGAAGAACACTCAAATTGATGATCAAAACAAGAGTCTCAAAGACTGGTTACCAAACACACAACACAATCCTTGTAACTGGACAGGCATAACCTGCGATTCACGAAACAAATCAGTTGTAACCATCGACCTCACCGAGTTCGGTATCTACGGCGATTTCCCCTCTGGTTTTTGTCACATTCCAACTCTTCAAAACCTTTCACTTGGAACCAATTTTCTCGGCAATGTTCTTTCCTCACATTCCATACTACCCTGTTCTAGTCTTCGTTTCTTAAACCTCTCCGACAACTTATTCGTCGGAACGTTACCGGAGTTTCCATCAGAAATCTTTGAACTAAGAACACTTGACCTCTCATTGAACAACTTCACCGGCGACATTCCGGTGAGTTTCGGCCGGTTTCCACTACTAAAAGTTCTGATTTTGTCTGGTAACCTTTTCACCGGAGCAATTCCTCCGTTTTTAAGTAACCTCAGTGAGTTAACTCGGTTTGAACTAGCTTACACAGAAACAATGAAACCTTCACCTTTACCTTCTGAAATAGGAAACCTTACCAAGCTAGAATTTCTTTACTTATCCAAAATAAACCTCATAGGAAACATACCAGACACAATTTTCAATCTTATTTCCATCAAAAACTTCGATTTGTCACGAAACTCTTTGTCTGGTAAAATCCCAGAAACCATTTCAAGCTTGAAAACCATACAAAGAATTGAACTATTTGATAACAATCTTTCCGGTGAAATTCCAAAAGGTTTAAAAAACCTCACAAGTTTGTTTCTCTTAGACCTCTCTCAGAACGCTCTCACCGGAAAGTTTCCAGAACAAATCGCTTCAATGAATCTTTCTGTTCTCAACTTAAACGACAATTTTCTCAGCGGTGAAGTTCCACAAATTTTAGCTTCAAATCAAAATTTGCAGCATCTGAATCTTTACAACAACAGCTTCTCAGGAAAACTTCCACAAGATCTCGGAAAAAACTCTGCGTTAATAGAAATCGATGTTTCAACCAATAACTTCATTGGAGAGTTACCAAAGTTTCTATGCCAAAGAAAAACTCTTCAGCGACTCATCACATTCAGAAACCGATTATCTGGTCCTCTGCATGATGAATATAGCGAATGTGATTCTCTCAAATACGTAAGAATTGAAAACAACGAACTCTCTGGTTCAGTTTCACCGAGTTTCTGGAACCTTCCAAATGTTTATTTTCTCAAAATGGAACACAACAAGTTTCAAGGTTCAATCTCAAGTTCAATTTCCAAAGCCAAAGGAATCACAAAACTGCTTTTAGCCGGTAACCGGTTTTCCGGTCAGTTTCCGAATGAAATCTGCGAACTTATTCGGCTAGTTGAAATTGACATCGGAAACAACCGGTTTACCGGTGAAATTCCAACCTGCATAACCGGTTTGAAAAAGTTGCAGAAACTTAAAATGCAGGAAAACATGTTCACCGGCGAGATTCCCGGTAACGTAACATCATGGACCGAGTTAACGGAGTTAAACCTTTCGCATAACCGGTTCACCGGTTCAATTCCACGTGAACTTGGTAATTTACCTGACTTAATATACCTTGATCTCTCCGTTAATTATTTAACGGGGAAAATTCCAGTGGAGTTAACGAACTTAACGTTGAATCAATTCAACGTTTCTGATAACAAATTGTACGGTGAAGTTCCTTCGGGTTTTAACCATCAAGTTTATTTATGGGGTTTACTGGGTAACCCGGGTTTATGTAGCCCCGTTATGAAAACCCTTCGTCGTTGTTCAGAACAGAGATCCTTTTCTATTGTTGCTATAATCGTTTTAACTTTTTCTGTTGTTCTACTTTTTGTGTGTATTTTGTGGTTTTTGAAGAGAAAGTCGGGTACTTTAGTTGGAAAATCGAAACGGGCTTTTATGACAACCACGTTTCAGAGAGTTGGGTTCAATGAGGAAGATATTGTTCCTTTTTTAACAAACGAGAATTTGATTGGAAGAGGGAGTTCGGGTCAGGTTTATAAGGTGAAAGTGAAAACGGGTCAGATAGTTGCGGTAAAAAAGCTTTGGGGTGGTGGTAAAAATAAACAAGATACTGAATCAGCATTTAAATCAGAGATTGAAACGTTGGGTAGAATTAGACATGCTAATATAGTGAAACTGTTGTTTTGTTGTAGTGGTGATGATTTTAGAATATTGGTTTATGAGTATATGGAGAATGGTAGTTTGGGTGATGTATTGCATGAGAGGAAGTTTGGAGGGGTGTTAATGGATTGGTCTAAGAGATTTGGAATTGCTTTGGGTGCTTCTCAAGGGTTGGCTTATTTACACCATGATTGTGTTCCTGCTATTGTTCATAGGGATGTGAAGAGTAATAACATATTACTTAATCATGATTTTGTGCCTTGTATAGCTGATTTTGGAATTGCTAAGACATTGATGCGTGAGGGAAGTGAATGTGCTATGTCTAGAGTTGCCGGATCATATGGTTACATTGCTCCAGGTCAGTTTTATTAACTATTTTGTCCAAAAATAAAATTTAATCAAATATTATAGTTTAAAAACTGATGTATTTAGACTAAATTTTTAATCAGATATATATCAATTTTTTAACTATTATTGTTGTTTATATTTCATTTTAGAAAAAGTAGTTTCTTATCAATGAATTTTTTTGTAGTTATATTAAGATTTTAAACAACGATTGCAGTTGTGTTTGCAATAAAGATTTCTAGATTTCAACTATTAGAGACAAATGTTGTATCACGGTTTAAATTTATCACAACATTACACAAATCTTGGTGTTGCTGATATCATTTTGTTTCGACCAAGGTATTAGAAAATATATGTAGTAGCATCTCTGCATGTCAGGACTCATTATTTGTAATCCAAAATTTCTGGTAATGTTAGGACTTATTGTTTGGAGAACTTGATTGGTACTAATATGTACCTAATTGATGTAATTGCAGAGTATGCTTATACATTGAAAGTGACTGAGAAGAGTGATGTGTATAGTTTTGGTGTTGTGCTGATGGAATTGATCACTGGGAAGAGGCCAAATGACTCTAGTTTTGGTGAGAACAAAGATATTGTGAAGTGGGTCACTGAGACTGCTTTATCAGCATCTCATGAAGGAGATTGTATTACTATGACCAAGATTGTGGACCCAAGATTGAACTTAGATACTTGTGATTATGAAGAGGTTGAGAAAGTGTTAAATGTGGCTCTACTTTGCACCTCAGCATTTCCAATTAGTAGACCTTCAATGAGAAGGGTGGTTGAATTGCTCAAAGACCATAAATTGGCTCGACCCAAGTCATGAAATTCAATTGGGCTTTTCAAGATCTCTAATTTGTATGATGGAAAACTTTCAAATTTTGAAGGAAGTTTTCAATAGATCTTTCATTGAGGACTTAAATTGTTTTTATTAGTGATTGTATAAACTCTCACTGTATGGAAATCTTCTTGTATAGATGGGGAGTGAAGCTTCATCCATACAAAATAATGTAAACTATTTCCTCTATACAATATGTCCTGTCAAATTTTTGTATATATATATTAAAAGTGTAATAATTAGAAGAAATAGATAATTTATTTTAACAAATTACTTATCTTAATTATTAATGAGTTTTTTATTATTATTAATGTAAGTACAATAACGTTTTGTTAGGTGTGCATATAATAGTTATTAAATAATATTATAAAAAAATAAATAATTAAAGTTACATTAAAATTTGAGAACAACATTTATTATAAAACAAATTATTTTTGTTAAAGATATTTATTATTATTTTTGTTAAAGTAACATTCGTTATAAGAAGCCGAAAATAAAATTAATCTATATAATATGTTTAATATTCCGTATTGTAGCTACATCATGCCGTTGTTGTGGAGGATCGATACATTTGTTTTCTTAAACACAAGCGTGTAATTGCTTAAGTAAGGAAGTGTTTTTTTCCTCTTATCTTCTCCTCATGAACCATTGGTTTTCTAACAAGAAATAATGAAGTAGCTTAAAAAAATAATAAATATTTTGATCAATTAATTTTCTTCGGCTGAAATTGACAATTAAACATACAAAAGTTTTAAAATTCATCATAAATAATAATAAAAATGAAATATATATAACTTTAAAATATTTTTATATAGATTCACAAATAAAACACTTTAACGTAGATGATTTTTTTTTTAATTTTAAAATAAATAATAAATTCCATCATAATTAACTCACACAATTGTGAGATTTTGAGTTTGAATTCGGAACGAACAATACTAATCTAATAATATCGGCATTTGTCAGTTGAGATAAGACTTAAGAACAATCTAAATGAATTTTAATATCGTTAAGAAATTAACGAGTTTAATGAATTGATTTATAACATTTAAAATGCAAATATGTATATCACTTATTTAAATCAATCCTTCGAATTTTGTATATCACTTATTTATAACATTTATGTTTTTTTTAAAGACTAAAGTGTCCTTTATGTTTTTATAAAAAGTCACATATTTAAGTTAACTAAGGCCAATAATGTCTTAAGTGTCCATACCACTAATTCACATATGTTTGTTTAATTTTAAATTGAGTATCTTTCATGAACAATAGTATACATTAATTCCTCGAGCCGGGTAAGATCAGAATAAAAGACAAAACTGTTTTTAAATTTTTTTAACACTATTGCAACATAATTCAAATTTTAAATTTTTAGTTAAATTGAAAGAGACTTGAACTATCTCATCCAAACACTATTAAGGTTCACATATAATTTAATAACTATTTAAAGACAAAATTATTTCAATTATTTTTATAAGAAAAAATCGATTTAGTTATGGGAGATTAATATATCCACTTTTGAGAAATAAAAATAAATTTTAATATATTTGAATGTTGACGATCTATACATTACTTTTATATTAAAATTATTATTTAATTTACTTTTACTTAAATATATCAAAGCAAGATAAAATTTAAATCACTTTTAATTAAAATCTATTATAATCACCGTCTTAAAAACAAAGACAAGAAAGAAGAGACACTTAAGCTTTAATACTTGAGAAGTAGAGAGTAATGAAAAGAAGAAGAAGCGTTTGTTGTCTGATGAAATGGGTTTGTAAATTGGGAGAGACTATTGAACACTGTAGATAGCTAGCCGTGTGTTTGTACGCGCTCCAAAAGTCACACAAAATTCAAATCAAGTACACTTTCTAGTTTCTACACCACACTTCGTTTTTCGCCTATTATATGATTTGGTTAGCGAACACAAACAAAGATTGTTCAGTACTCTTTTTGTTTTTGCTACAAAAGATTGTTCAGTACTCTACTCACTCACTCCTAATCAAACACAAGAATAGAGACGATTCAAGAATGCATGAGAGGAGCCTCTTCATTTTCCACCTAATACCCATCGCTTCATTCTAGCTTCTACTTGCAGCACTTCTTAATCATTCTTCTTCCACAACAAGGATAACAATCCCTCATTTCTTCAACCCCAGGTTTTTTCTCTCTCCTTATTATTACTTTTTTTTTTCTCAATCTTTTGTGGCTTCAACAACACATTCCTTAATTAGATCAATATTCTGTATTTTAATTTTCTTCTTGGAGGTTAATTTGTCATCAAATGTAAGGGTTCAATCATAAATGCAAAACCATCAAAATTTTGTATATTGCAATTTCAATAGTTTTAACCTTCCATTTTTATATTATTAATTAAGATTAATATGAATATGGTGATGATTAACAGAACAAACAAGACAAAGCTGCGACAAAGATGACTATTGACATTAATAGGACCAACTCTAGTACTTCAAACGACAATGTGCCTAACTCAAATGAGCAACAACAACCGCCGTTGCCGTCGCCGTCGCCTCCGCCGCCGCCGCCGTTACCACATCCACAACAAGGCCATGTATTTGCACACCCACCATTGCCCTTTTGGACACCTCAAGTGTTTGCTCCTGGTGCATATAGAGGAGGTAGTTCCTCAACAACCCAAAACATTGATCTCAATCTGTATCATCATATTGGATACACATATTCTGGCTATCCAGGTTTGTAAGCTACTTTTCCAGAATTTCTTAATACAATTTTATAGGTGTGTATATGTTTGGTTTTGAGGCGACAAAATTGATCTTGATTGAATTGTGTTCTTGAAATTGATTTTAGTTCAAAGTGAGTAAACTCAAAGTTATTTGTTTATGTTTAGATTAGAATTGCTTTTGTGTGTGTATATATGTCAATAAATTTGAGAATTGATTCTGGTTACCGCATAAATTAGAAATATTATCTTTTAGGTAAAATTTATTTTGGGACCAGAATCAATCAATTCTAAAGTTGGAAAGCTAAACTTAATAATTTATTGTCGTTAGACTAACCCAAACATAACCCAAATGTGATTATAGGAGTCACAAACATGTAACCAAACATAGGCCAAGTATTATTATGGAAATAGGAGTTCTTTCCTGTCATTTTTCTATTGTAACTAGTGGAGTATATTTGAATTCAATGTATAGTATATGTATTTGAACATAGTGATCTGTACTAGCTGATACATCATTTTATATTGTTATTCATTTTTGTCGGTTACTCAACTGTGTAAAATAAACATAAACATGTGTGTAACTTTAAGATATAAAGTTTGAGACCTTGTTTGCAGCTGCTTGGAATCAATCTGCTCATTTGGCTCAGATGCATCAATTACAGCATCCTTATGTTCCCAATTTTGTTGGAACCCCTGGCTTTTCTTCAGAAACTCCTAACATA
This sequence comes from Cicer chorassanicum, assembly GCA_037974735.1. NCBI lineage: Eukaryota > Viridiplantae > Streptophyta > Magnoliopsida > Fabales > Fabaceae > Cicer > Cicer chorassanicum. The sequence goes on from JBBPBP010009780.1 coordinate 3,128,068, forward strand.
CCTGGAGAGAGTTCCTTGCGAAGAGAAATCATCAAACAAGATGCAAATCTTTCTCAGAAGGACAAGCAACTTTGGGAAGCTCAGGTGAATACCTTTTTTCCCAAGTCTCACAATCAAGTTATGCTCATTATGGTTTCTTGTACCTTAGAAATATGAACAAGTTTACTCTTGCAGTCAATGGAGAATTTTCAGCTCCGAGATATGGTAAATAAATTGCAAGATGAAGTTTCAAAGAACAACTATCGACTAACTAAGCTTGAAGAGGAACTTTCATCGCTCAAACTGAAAGCGGAAAAGTCTACCAATGAAACTGTAAGGAAAGAAGTTTCACCACTCGAACATAAAGCAGAAAGGTCTGTGGATGAAGCTGCGAGGATAGAATTTTCATCACTCAAATATCAAGCGGAAAAGCCTACCAATGAAACTGTGAGGACTATCCCGGGCAGAACAGACCAACCACGAAAGAGAGGGAGGCCACGTAAGCTGTCAACACTTTCAACAAATGCATCACACGAGTTTCAATCTCGAGCTATTGGGAAAAGCCCCGCACCGAGTAAGCCTGAGTTACCCATCTATGAAACAGTTGTCCTTAAAGAAAGAACATTTCCTTCAACTGCATGCCGAGGCCAAGTTAATCAGGGAAGTCATGGAGGACCCAGTTTGGGAGGTCAAGTTAATTTTGAACCATCAAAACCAGATAAAGTGTTGAGCAATAGCAAGAGTGTTCCAGCTAAACATATGTGGAATCTTTTTAATGAGAATTTTGGGAAGACTCCTGGAAGTCCTTCTAAATACTCTATGCTTTCCGAATACACTACTAGGCTTGGGTTAAATGCAACCAATAAAAGTTTCTTCTATAATGATAGTTTCATACCAAATGTTGCAAATGAAGAGGGTGCTTCAAAAGAGCATGAAGATGCTACTGTAAGATCAGCTGAAGATGAAAATGAGGAAGAAGTGAGAGATGATGAAGACACTAGTTCTGCTGCCTAAGAGATTGGTGTAACAAAAGATGAATATTGCCAAAGCAAGTTTTTCAATTTTGAAAAGTTATGCATCTACTTAACAATTGTTAATAGTACTTTTAGGAGAAGTTACTTGCATCTAGTTTCCTAACAATAGATTTGTTGGATTATGGGACCACTATGTTCAATTGTGATAATCTTCTAGCTAGGCGAAAGGTTACCTAGAATTTTTGGTAAATTTTCATTACTGACATTTTGCCATACCAATCAAGGGATTCCATTTTTTGCATTTTATGATTTGAATTACTCAATTGTGCTAACAGGTTTTTTAAAAAGAGTGTGATCGTCGTTTGAGCCATATCATCATGATTTTTTTTGTCCACAAGATCACATTCGCATTTAGCCACCAGTCTCTACAATATAAAAGCATCGACCCGAATTTGATCATAACTAAAAGGTGGAAATAAGTCGCATCAATTGACAATGGCTATGACTTCGTCTACATTAGGTCGATGTCAAGCTAAACTTTTTTTTAAAAAAAATAAATAATATTAATTTTTTTTAGTTGTCTATTTATTTGTTGTCCAAATGAAATAGTAAAAATATTTGCCCATAAGTAGGTAGACCTTAATGATATTTTATTTTAAAAAACCAACATACTGTACGATACTATATTGAAATTAAACTTTCAGTTTTTTCAAATTTTAAAAATTTAGATCTTTAAATTACATTAATCCCTATAATTATAATAATTATAAACTTAAAATAGTCTTAAATTACTCCTCTTTTAACTTATGAAGAAAAAGATAACTATTATACAACTAAAAATTAAAACTAATCTTTTATAACTATAGATGCCAAAGAGGCAGTAAATAGAGCGGTTTCCCACTATTCGTCCCCTCCTTCAACATTTCCCCTATCTCTCCATCTTTATTCCCAGCCACGAATAGATTCTCTCTCGTCTTTATTCATACAGATCCCATGATCTATCGTTATAAAAAATTTAAAATCAAAATTATTTTAAGGATGAATTTCATTCTACTTAACTTTTTATTTATTTAAATAATCTATTATATATTATATAAACGAAGAGGATATAATCTTATATTCAAATCCATGATGTTATAGTTATATAAGATAATTATAGTGATATTTATTATATTTTAAATAAATATATACATTTTCAGCATAGTTTATTTTTTTATTCTTAAATTACCCCAAATGCCCAACTGTATATTTCTATCTTCTCCTCGGCTCAATTATAAAAATTTATATGGTCAATCTTTTTTATTTTTTGGTAGAAATAATAAGACCTTCCATATCGAGAAGAAGGGAATCATTTATCATTTAACTTCTTTTTAACATCCATTTATCATTTAATTTAAAAAAGCCATGGATGGACATTCTACTATATTATATATGAGAATATATCCTTACTCTATTTGACATTATTACCTAAAACAAAAATGTGAGATTTTCAGAATAGAGACGTAATGAATTATTAGGAAAAAAAAGAGCCTAGAAACCTCATTTACACTCTACAATCACAATTCTAATGAAAAGGAAGATCAATTATAGGATAGGGACAAGATCAGAAAACATATAAAATGGAGAGGGAAAAAAAAAGCTAAATTTAATAAGTTTAGTATAATTTATGGTATTGACTTAAATTTAATTTGAAATAACTAAATTGTTAAAGGTAAATTTGTTAAAAAATACCGTTCAAAATAAGGAGTTGTCTTTATGTAATAATATTAATATTAATGTGTAAATGGACATTAATGTATCGGTTTATTGCTTTTATCCATAAAATAATAGAAGTTACAAAAATTTATATAATTTGTAAAGTACAGTTAGAAGAAAAAAAGTTACACCAAAATTTATTATGATTTTATTTTATTTTTTGTGGGCTTTTATTATCCTTTAATTAATTAAAGAAGATTAGAATTTTAAATAAAATTATTTAAATTGAAAAAAATAAAATAAAACACATCCAAATTTAAATTGAAATAAAATGACATATTTTTTATATATAATATACGTAAAACATAAATTAAATTTATTAAATTATTTTTTTAATATTAAATCTTCAACTACGCAAATTAATTCCATTAAAAAAAACAACATTGTTTGGAATTAAATAAAAGTATATTAAATAATAGTATTAAATAGTTGAAAAATAAATAATAAAAAATAGAGTCAAAGTGTCCCTTTCTCTCTCTCTATATATCTAAATCTAATTCTGAGTACGCAACACCTCATTCGGTAGACATAGTAGTGATGAGATGACTACGTAAATAACGCAATATAACAACAAAGCTTCAATTACTACAATCTGAGAATGACCAGCGTTACAAAGGAAGAAGAAGATATCAGAACAACTAAACCAAATCCAAATTCAAAACCACCAAGACGCAAACGAATAATCTTCTCATTCGAATCATACGCTAACAATCTCATACAACACCTCAAATCCTCGAATGTTCTAATCGAACAAGGACTCTCTGACACAGAATTCTCATCACTGGAATCTAAATTCAACTTCACATTTCCACCAGACCTTCGTTTAATCCTCCAACAAGGTCTTCCAATCTCTCCGGGTTTTCCAAACTGGCGTTCTGCTTCACAACAACAGCTTCGAATTCTTCTCGACCTTCCGCTCTCTTCCGTCCTTCGTCGGGTCTCCAATAACCGTTTCTGGCATCCTTCGTGGGGCCCATTTCCGGAAGATGCGGCTCAATCCATTCAAACAATTTTGGACGGTGTGCCACGTCTTGTTCCTATTTACCGAAATTATTATATACCTTCGTCGCCTAACGTCAGCGGGAACCCAATTTTTTATGTGGATCACAGTGGCGATGTTCGTTTGGCCAGCTTTGATGTTGCCGGATTTGTTCGTGATGCGGGGTTTTTGTCGGAGGTTGACGAGGTGGACCCAGTTTGGGCGGCGACGAAGGCGAGGAGGATTGAATTTTGGTCGGAGATGGCAGATGGGAGAGGGTGGAAGTGGTGGTGGGATGAACGAAAAGGGGAATATGGGGGGTGTATGGATGAAGTGTTGCGGAAGTTGAGGGAAGGAGGGTGGAAAGAGGAAGAGATACGCGATATGATGATGATGAAGGTGAATGAATATGAAGAAGAACAAGAACAAGAGAAACGTGTTTTGAAAGATAAAAAGGAGATAGTGGAGCACGTGCACGTGCACGTGAGTGATTTATCGTTGATGTTGTTGCGTGGGGGATGGAGTATGGAAGATGTGGTCTACTCACTTGGTGTTCAAGTTCAGGAACGAAATTCGTTCTTGGAATTGGAATTGGAATTTTAATTCAAAATCAATTACAATTGATCCTAGTAGATACAATTTTTATATTTTTTTCTGCAATATCATTGTTTTTTTTTTAAACTAGTTCTAGTTTTAGTACTAGGAGTAGAGTACAAAGAGATATGATATTTGTTTTGGTAGACAACAAAACTATGGGACCAAATGAATTGGTGTTTCGTATGACAGGATATTTGGTGCTTCATTTATTACCATAGAATAAATTGATTATTATTGTGTTAGTCTTTAATAATAATTTTCATTGCCATTGATTTTACGTGGCTGATAACCATCTGTATTGCTACCTTTAAGACGATAAATAAATGTATATGCCTTTGGATCTATCTCCTCCTACAATATACTATCTCTTATTTTATTTATTATTTATTTTTCATCTTTCTCGTATAAAATACACTATAATTACAATGACTTTCTCGCCAGAAAGGTAGACAATCCATTTTTGCCGATCACCGATCATGCGAATTTGAGAAAATGATGAGTATTTAGCAGTTTGTGCGTAGGGAGGGAGGTTTTTAGTGTAGTAGAATATGGTCCAACAATCAGCATGGGATTTATAAAAAGTAATTCTTCTTGTTTGTTTATAGTTTCTAGAATAATTTTTGTGAATGCAAAGCCTGGTTGACTATCAACCTATAGAAAATGGTGCCCAATTTATGCAACTCACTACTGGTGATCCATTTGGAAGTATCGTTCCATTCAATGTTTTCGAAAATGTATATACTTCGTACGTTTGTTTTTAAATATCATTTTCCTGTTATTTACATATATCACACAATGAAAACAAAGTTTAAAACTTCCGAAGAAATAATTGTGTTTTTCTATAACATCTTTATTTATTTATTTATTATTTCATTCTAATATTTCGTTCTAAACAATAAAATATTTAAATATATTAATGACAAAATAATAGTTAATTTTACATTGATATTGGAAAATAAAAAATAAATACCAATAATTTCTTTTATAAAAGTGACAAGTAAAAAATGGAAGGACTCATTACAAAATTGTACAAATTTTTCAACTTAGTCTCACATTATTAATGTAAAGAAACATTACTAATGGTAATGTAAAGAAAGATCGTTATAGTATAATGGTAATGTAAAAAAAACACGTGAATACAATCCTATATCTTTAGAAAATAAATTGAATATTTAATCAATTGTCTTGTCTTTATCTAAAATTTACTCAACACAACGATGTTACTCCTTCAAAAAAAATATTCTTGAATTTTTGTAAGAAAAAATTATTTTTATTTCCTTGTCGTTTTTACAATTCAATACATCATTATTTATCATAATTTGTTCCAAATTTTTATTTAAATATATTAAAAAAACATATCTCTAAAGAGAATTATATGTTTTTCATTTAACTAGTTGACTAGGGAAAGACCATCTTTTATCTATTTTATCAATAAAAAATATTTGTGCGATATATAGTTTATAGAGAGTATTGTAACTTTGTCTAAATTTTTATATATAAGATATTGAAAATCACAATAGTGATATAATATATATATTTTTTCAATCAATTGATTAATGAAATATCACATTCTAACTAATTGATCAATCAAAAATATTTATTTTTTGTAGGATTTAAATCAATAAACTATTTTTTTTATTATCATATTCTGTTGATTTATAACTAACTCATTCAAAATAAGAATTTTAACTATAAAAAAACGATATATATAATAAGTTTTAATATTCACTTATCATATTACATTCTCATCAAACATTAAATTGAAAAATAAATTTATAAATTTCTCATATCATATTTTTTCTTAACAACCAAGCGTGCCCTTAAAAATCAAAACAGTATTTTACACCACATTTAACAATATGCCAGAACTTGCCCTTCTTAAAAGGCTTATCACGAATGTTTCCTTCCGAAATCCAAACACAACTAAGTGACTTATAGGGTATGGAAATGTCTCTAATGAGTTTGTCCTTCTTAAAGTTTGTCATAGCTTTCTCTTCCAATGTCCAAACACAATTAGTCGGCTTAAAAATATAGAATGAAAATATTGTCTCACATAATCTACCATAAATCAATACTTAAAGTTGTTTGAAATACTAACAATAATTATTATTACTTTCTGTATTTATAAATTAATAGATAACTCTAAATTTATTATTGAATCATCGTTGATAACATCATTACTTCAGTCATAAAATTCATAGATAACTCTAAATTTATACTTAAATATAACAATGTAATCTGTCGACATTTCAAATATTTTCACATAGACTACACTTGAATAACTTAATACTATTCACAGTAGTAATTACTCAATCAGTAGTGAAAATATGAAATATAAACAAAATTATCTCATATTTTTGTAGAGTAAAATATAAACAATATAAGATAATTTAAATTTTAAGGATTGAAAATTTTAATTTAAAAAAAAAATAAATTTTGTTTTAAAATTTATTTAATTGCAGTTTTCATTCTTCTATTTTTACCGTGAACTATTATAAAAATCGACAGCTTTAGTTCATTTATCAAATTTTTAAACTAAAAAAACGACAATTTAACATATTTTAAATAACATGATATATAATTTTATAATATAATAATTTAAATATATATTAATTATTTGTATATCATTAATTAAATTATAAATATAAAAAATTTATGAAATTAAAAATTAAATTTTTACAACATATAACTCCAGTTAAACCTTGTAACTTTAAATCATTAAATGTTTGATCGAACTACCGAATTTCCTGTTGTGTGCATCAGATGAAATTTGATATCTCACCAGCAGACCTAACGGTTGAGTTGAGTCTGTTGACGCGTCCAAAAATCATCCTTTCAATTTAACTAAACCGACAACAAGTGACTCAATCCCTCAAATTTTGGAAACCCTTTCTTTCTCAATTGCGCATTCTTCATCAAAAACCCCAAAACCCATTTCTCAATTAATCACTTCCTATTTCTCTTTCTCCACCAATATCAACAACAAACAAAAACTCAAAACCTTCTCAAACGACCCAATGACCTCAAAGCTACTTGCTTCCACTCTCCGTCAACATCTCACCAAAAATACCAATCTCCTCCGCCGCCACCCATTTTCCACAGCCACCGCGGCAGCCTTAACGGCGGAACCTCAAACCCATGAAGAAACCGGTGGAATCATGATGAAGGGTGTCAAAATCTCCGGCAGACCCCTTTACCTAGATGTTCAAGCCACGTCACCTGTTGACCCTCGTGTCCTCGACGCTATGCTTCCTTTCTATCTCTCTCGCTATGGAAACGCTCACTCTCGCACTCATTTCTACGGTTGGGAATCCGATAACGCCGTCGAACACGCTCGTTCTCAGGTGGCTTCTCTCATCGGAGCTTCACCTAAAGAAATCGTTTTTACCTCCGGTGCTACTGAATCCAACAATATTTCGATCAAGGGTGTTATGCATTTCTACAAGGAGAAGAAAAAGCACGTGATAACCACGCAAACGGAGCATAAGTGTGTTCTTGATTCTTGTCGTCATCTTCAACAGGAGGGTTTTGATGTTACTTATCTTCCTGTTGAGTCTGATGGGTTGATTGATTTGGAGAAGCTTAGGGATTCTATTAGGCCTGATACTGGTCTTGTTTCTGTTATGGCTGTGAATAATGAGATTGGTGTTGTTCAACCTATGGAGGAAATTGGAAAGATTTGTAAGGAGTTTAATGTTCCTTTTCATACCGATGCAGCTCAAGCTTTAGGGAAGATTCATGTTGATGTTGATAAGTGGAATGTGAGTTTGATGTCATTGAGTGGTCATAAGATTTATGGGCCAAAAGGGATTGGAGCTTTGTATCTTAGGAGGAGACCTAGGATTCGTGTCGAGCCTCAGATGAATGGTGGTGGACAAGAGAGAGGGATTCGGAGCGGGACTTTGGCTACACCTTTGGTTGTTGGGATGGGTGCTGCTTGTGAGGTTGCTATGAAGGAAATGGAATATGATGAGAAGAGGATTTCGGCGTTGCAGCAGCGGTTGCTTAATGGGATTAGAGAGAAACTTGATGGGGTGGTTGTGAATGGGAGTATGGAAAGGAGATATGTTGGGAATCTCAATTTGTCGTTTGCATATGTTGAAGGGGAGAGTTTGCTTATGGGGTTGAAGGAGGTTGCTGTGTCTAGTGGTAGTGCTTGTACTAGTGCTAGTTTAGAGCCTTCTTATGTTTTGAGGGCTTTGGGAGTGGAAGAGGATATGGCTCATACTTCTATTAGGTTTGGTATTGGGAGGTTCACTACCGAGGCTGAAATTGATAGGGCGGTTCAGCTCACGGTTCAACAGGTTGAGAAGTTGAGGGAAATGAGTCCACTTTATGAAATGGTGAAGGAAGGTATCAACATCAAGGATATTCAATGGTCACAGCACTGATTATTGGTCAGTTTTTGGAAGCCTTTTTATAGTTATTTTGACATTACTTATAGTGATTTAGGATGAAGCATGCTCATAGATGGTTATGTATTATAATAAGTTAATCACTATATGGTATTATTATATGCATTTTATTGACAAGTACCTAAATTAGATTGTGATGACAGAACAGAATAAAAACTCATGTTTATAACCTGTTGTCAAGTTTTGATTTAGTTTGTTTGCTTTGTGCGTTGCTGAATTTGGAATATGTATTCCCCATTACATATGGTGTATTCTTGTTTTCTCGTAAATTTAACTTTTCATTCTGTTCGATTGTTATTTATGTCAGCTAAAATATGTGAACTATAAATAAATACACAGCCGGTTGATACACCGAAGATTATCAATGTATTGTGAGGTGTCTTCGGTATGTGTGAACGGTGTTGATGGCAGAAGGCCAAAAATCTGCCATATAAAGTTATAAACACACCATTGCAGCCTATGCGCCGCCATGGTGGGCATTCCTTCACAAATTGTCTCAAAAATCTGCCCCGCCATTCCGCCGTGGCCAACATTTAACAACACTGTGTGTGAGAGATTACAGTTTCTAGAGGTTTTGGCCAGTGTTAAAATTTTCAATGTCTGTGGCACGCACTTTTAGAAATTTAGGGAAGATTGTGCAATTTTGCAAAATTGTCATTTTGCTCCCTCTTCCCCGGAGAAGAATGTGCAGTGCTAAGAAAACGGATCTGAGGCAAGTGTTAGTATTCTGTGTTGTTAGACGAATCTGGTGGCATCAATGTCGCTTCTATGAATTAATGTAAGTTCGGTAAAATATTTACTGTCTTTGTCATAAACCGTAGTTGATCAACATCGACGACAGCCAGAAGTTTGACAAAAGAGTGTGTTAGGATATAGAATAAAGGGGAATTAGAGTTGGTAGAGGAATATTTTTGTATAAATAGGAGGATACAAAGATAGGGGGAAAGCATTGTAAACATCTAGTAATAGAGTAGTGACTCTGTTGTAGAAGGGGAAGCCCTTGGAGTCAAATACTCCTCTAACTAACTGACCGACTAACTTTTCTTACTACTCTAATTCCCCTTTATTCTATATCCTAGCAGTGTGCGGCAAGCATGGAAGCTAATTGGGAATGCCTTGGCTATTATTGATGTCATGGGACATTATGGTATCTTGGAGAATGTTATTCCTTCATCAAGTCTCCAACTAATGTTTTACCTTGAAGTACAAGAATAGCAGTGGGTTTCTTTTGTTAGATGAAGGGAATTTAAATTTAAAAAATAGTGCAAGCCAGCTTGGGCGATTTGGTGAAAATTGTAATGGTGAGGCTGAGGCTAAAATAATGCTTCTGTTCTCTGCAGCTGTCTACTGTATTTTAAATGAATGAATCAACTTAACACAACTTGTGAACACGTGTCGCATTTTCTATTATGATTAAGTTCAAATAAGAACAGAATCTATGATTCTATATCTATATTAATGAGCAAAAGGAGGGGGGAAAGATAAATCAAAGCAGAACCTATATCTATATTAATAAACAAAAGGGAGAAATATAAATCGAAGCTGTCTTGCTTCATTACATTATCAATCTCTTATGATTATTCTGTGTTTTGTATATCTCCCATATGCTGATGGCAATGCCAAGAATGAGAAAGGAAGAAAGCTGTTTTTGTTTTGTATGCCTATTGAGGCGAATCGACATTATGGCGTTGTTTAATCCATATAGCCGATCCTACTTAGTGGGATAAGAGTTAGTTGTTGATGATATAGCGGGATTCTCTGTGGCTTATCCTTACAGAGATGGCCAGCTAAATGGATTGTTGGCGGTTTTTAGGAAAACCTACTTAGGGAAAAACAATTTAATCCCAGGAAGCTTGTTTAAGTTTAGTGCCCTTTCCACATGAAATCACCAATCCACCATCAAAAGCTGCAAAGTAAATTGAAAATTTGTGCTTAGGAGCCAGTTTCAGAATTAACTTTGAAGATGGTCGAAAAGTGCTTCAGAAGCAGTAGTGTCTGATGGATATTGAGTTTATACCTTTCCTGTACTAATTTTTTTTTTAATATAATCCCGTACTTGTTTTGAGTGCTGCAGTACCTCCTAATCTGATTGAGTTGTATCTTTTTACGAAGTTGAAATAAATCTAATTACTTAATAGGTCATGTTTCTGATAAGTTATAATAGGAATGGATAATTGTTGAACTTGGTATTATATTCAAGTTTCTTTTCCGCTCAATAACTCATCATAATTCACTTTTGAGAGCTACTTTTGACCCTCCTATGTTTCTAAAAAACTACACCTGAAAAAAATTGTGTATTTTTTAAGAAGGATACTTCTCAAGTGCATGTGGGATTTTGTTTTATAGTTTAACAATATTGTGACATCTTGATTAGTTCCAAACTTCGAACTCAAACCATATAAAATCGAAAGACAATGTAATCAGGGCTTGATATCTTGGGCAAACATCCACGTAAGAGAGAAATAGAAGGAATGGTTAACAATTAGTCACACTATATATTATGATGTTTAAGTATTATAAGAGTTGTGGGAAGAATGGTGAATTCAGATATATAAGTGTTTAATTACTAGATCCAATAATTCAAGTTGATGTATTTTTTGAACAGATTGTGTAGGATTAATTTCCCCCAACACAAGAGAATAGGGAACATTATTTTTAGCAAGTGGTATATGACTAAAAGATATGGAACAATATCAATCATGTTAAGAGCTAATTCTTCATTTCATAATTTGCTTTAGAACTTACTAATGTATGATATTTTAGAGTGATTTTGATATTAGCTTAACCCATCAACAACTTAACAAGATATAAAGTAAGAACCTTTATGTTGAATTAGAGGCGCAATTGTTATATTTTAGGTGGTTCGGTTTTTATTTTTCTTGTTTTACAGGTAAATGTCAGTTGTTAGGATATTATGCTAGTAATCTGAGTTTGAATTCTGGATCTCATTCTCATACTATTTCGGGTGGCTGAACCCAACTACCTGAACTACACCTTAGGACTTAGGTGGTTGTGTTTTAACAGACTAATCATATATTCAAATATTCTTTTTGTCAATAGCTTAACCAACATGTACTTAATCTTTGAATAACCTCACGGTTTGGCTAAATTTGGATTATCCATCTTTGTACTTTCAAAGATAGAGTAACTTTAGACAATTTTTGTGGTAAAATAACAGAGAGAGTGATGTTTAGAATAGCGAAAAGATCAAGCAAAGATCACGAGAGAGAAAATAAATGTAGAGAGATAAAGAGAAAGATAGGGAAATGTAGGAAAGCTAAAGGTAGATAATCTTTGTCGTGGTCTGACCAACTAAGTTCTCCTAAGATTTATGAAGGACTTTGAAGATTGTAAATAAAATTAATTATAGAATAAATGTGAGATGGTAAATGATTTCTGCCTACAAGAGTTTATCACAGCTTTGATTCATTAAGTTATTAGTCTTTTGCAAATGTCTACAATAAATTGATAGGTGAATTCTATGATGAACCATCTTGATAGATGATATAGGGATTCTGCACTTAAAAAATTATCCTTCAACTCTATGACGATGGACATCTTTCTTAGAAGTAGGAGCTTACAATTTCCATTGTCTTTACGATTAAGATGGTGATTTGATTATTGTCAATTCGACAAAAACATGAAAAAATAAATACAAGTATTATTTTTTATTAAACTGACATTAATCAAGTCATCTCTCCAACAATAAGGAGAGGAAGATTTAAGATTCTGATCCAAAAGACGATGTGTGTCATTGTAGGAGTTGCAAACAGTTTTTATATACCAAGTTTACTGTGAACTACATATCCAAGTGATTTACTCATCTACTGTAGAATTTGCTTAAATTCATAATGGATTCTGACTTGTCGACCCTTCCTTCTCCGAGCTTCACAATGATGGAAGCTCCATGACACCCGTACTGTCACTTTATAAGTTAAAATGATTTATGAATTATATAATAAAGGCAAAGCCCGCATTGTATTTGGTAAAGGGGTTATTTAAGTGATCATAAGCCTAATTCTACATACTGAAAATAATGTCAAAAAAGATATATTAGTAGTATTATAAAATCAAACCATTCCTTTATGAGTTAGTGAATTTTGTGCTCCATCAGCATCATATGATAACTAGAGTATTATTGCTGTGTAATTCAGTGCAGTACACTTACACCACAGGCATAGGCCAACTTCAAAACCATGTTACTGATATTTACACCACAAAATAAAGTTGGAAATCACACTTCCTTTTCTTCTTCCACTGTGGTCCCTAACCTTTTCACACTTCTATCTATCTATCTATATCTATGTATCTTGATCTTTACACCAACATTCTCTTTAATTAATATCTAGTTTATAACATTGTGTGTTCGTGTGGTTCCTTGCTTGCTTCACACACACCGCACGTGACTGACTACTACCTAGTTACCTACCATTCTTTAGGCCTGTGATTGAGGTTGATATATATAATATGACTTTCTTTACCACCACAAATTATGCTTATTGCTTCCAGTTTTAAATAAAGTACCCAAATTAATTGTTAGAACCTGCATTCATTTTTAACTTTATTAAGGTTTTGTTCTATTTGTTATCTTTTTCTTAATTAGATGTTCAAGATAAATTACTTGTTATCAGATGAAAAACTGTCCAATATACCATGCAACAGCTGTAATATAATCAGCTTTTTATTTTTATTTTTATTATGTTCCGTCAAACCAGATTAATTTAATTATGGTTATAATCTTATGAAATATAACTGTATAGTTTTGGAAAATTGCATAAACATTTGAATTTAATTACAAGAGATAAGTGCTTGTTCTGCTTTTTCAGTAGAATTTATGCACATTTATTTCTAATTCGCTTCACGACAAATAGATTTTTCAAAGTGCAATACTGTTGCAGTTTATATTTATGTAAAAAGATGCTGGCTGAACAAATCAATCACTTCTTAAATCAATTCACATTAATAAACCACTATTTTAATGTAGGATACTCATAAAAGAACATTATATTGCATAGTATGGTACAAATATTATTTTCCTATAATGGACCAACTACAGTTTATATAACTTAAAATTAAAATATGTATTTTATTAGATGGTTTATTAAACAATCTGATGTTTCATGGAACGATCAATATTTGGATTTCATGAATGCGAGATCTCTCAACTGCACGGAATTCAACTTCTTGATTTTTGTAATATATCACAAATATTAAATTGGCTCACCAGAATCCAACGTATATCAAAGTTCATTTAGACCATATGATACTCAAACCTCATAATAGATACAACAAACAAGGATTGACAATAAATTTATATAAATCATTATGTCTTATCGTAATTTTGACAAATATACATTGTGAACATATTCAATAAATTAATTTCGTCAAACTAAATACTATTCCAAACATGGACTGTATCTATACCAACTATGTCACAATTTTTTCTTCTTTACTTCAATTCTTTTTATGTGAGAAAACAATTCAACGAGTTTCAACTTTCTAATGATAAAGAATTCTGTTCTCTTCCATCGTTTCAAACTCCTAAAATGGAGAAAGGAATTCCATTGAAACTCCCCCGCAGATTTTGCTATACTCAAAACAGCACCTGCATTCTTACTATTGATATACCAATTCAACATATATGAGATAGAAAGAGTGTTACATCATGTGACTAGTTATGGTCTTGTCATTTTGAATAGAAATCACAATAACTTGGGTTTTCTTTCTTCTACTCATTGAAACAGTACTTCACTTCAACACCACGGTTTTGGTAAAAAAAATAAATTGAAGGCAATTTTATAGTGGCATTGGAAATTTTTTAGCTATGCCATTGATATCATATCATTCACTAGTTATCAGTGCCATTCTACATTTGACTACACTATATAGTGATGCTCACAGTAAAGAGTCAAACAGCAACATTGCATTCATAATTATATAATTATTCATTTTCTACTCGGAAAAGTTGTAACTGAAGTGTAACCTTGGAAAAAAAATAATTATAGATATTACAAAAATTAAGGAGTTGTTTATTTTTAAAAAATATTTTTTGTCTTTATATTTTAAAATAAGTGTTTATTTTATCCTGTGGCACGGTTTGGCTGTAGCTAAAAAGATTACTGTTATGTGTTAACAAGATGTCTCAATCAAAAAATTCTAAAAAGATTATTCCGTGGCTTTGGTTTTTCAAAAATTAAAAGATTGATTCTATTTTTAACCTCACGTCAGTTTTCATGGAAGATCCTCGAGGGAAACAAAGGGATTATGTTATGTGAAATCCTTTTCTAACATATAATCAAGATTTTTCTCCTCTTTTTGTCATTTGAGCATTTTGTCAATACTACAACATAGTGACTATAAAACATAAATACTATTCGGGGTTGATATGATGACATCGATGATAATTTGAAAAAATAAATTAATTGAATGTATCGGTATATATCAGTATACACATTTCAAATAACTGAAATATGCATTTCATTATAAATGTCAGTGCTACAAAGAGTAGTAATTAAAATGGATTTTTCAAAAAAGAATTGGAAATAGATTTCTGCAGCAATTTTGATTAACGATACATTTGAATTATCTACAAAGTTTCATATCATATTTCAATCAAACGGCCTTTTGTAGCAGCACTACAGGATTCCCTAACCGTAGAAAATCCGCATTAGCCAAGATAACTTTTAGTTATTCTATGGTTGAAAAAATAATTAAAAATAGAGGCACCTCAAAAATGTCACTAGAAATTATGAACAGAAAAAAGCAATTATTCTCTATACTATATATAAAGGTTGAAACTTTAATGACAAAAGGTAACACTCATTTTAAGTTTTAAGGTGGCAGAAGAATCTGTTTAGAGCAACAAAACACCTAACTCAACTAGCAAACTTCAAGTTACATGTTGGACAATAATAATGATTACCAGCTGCAAAAAATAAATCTAAATATTGCCAACAAAGTCAAGTAAGATATTTTCTGGGACTACTCAAAGATATAACATACAAAACATTAAAACAAATTAGCCACTTATATGATTTTAAATATAAGTTTGCGACTGCAATTGCGGTTGTAATATTACTAATTTTGAATTCTCTGTAATGACATCGTAGTCACAATTTAAATTCCATGAGTCCATAGTTTCTTGTACTTTTGCGCAATATATAAATTTGCACCGTAACTGCATGCAACCACAATTTAAAAGTATAAACAATATTATATTTTTATAAAAAGTTGAGAAATTGAAGTACATTATGGAAAAATTGAAATCAGGGGTTGAAAATAATGTCCCCACATTTGCATTTCCATCTCATAGGCTTGTAGTTGGAATTATCTTGTCTTCTAGCATAAGCAATTGTAGATACTGTTGAAGGTTTGATTTTCCCATTGAGCAGTTGTGGATTTGTAGGAACTTGAATAGCCTCACAGTGTTTACAGAATCTGCACCTTGTTTCACATCTTGGTGGCCTTGAACCTATCCGTGCTCTCATCATCACCTTGTTATCACTTACCATCTGAATCATCATAAATAAATAAAAGTTTTTTCAACATCACTCATCTTGTTAATCACAAGAGAATTAATTTGAGCTAACGGTTCAAGGTAAATTAAATTTACCTGGTTAAAACCATTTTGGTTTGAAGTGCTCTTTCTACCTGTTAGAAGAAAAGAAGAAAAAAGACTATGTTAGTTGAAGTTGAAGTTAGTTTTTTTATTTATTTGGAAGCTTATAAAAATTTGGTCATGTTACCTTCAGCAACAAGTCCTATTTGAGTTGAGGTTGAAATTATTAGAAAGAAAAGAGAAATGGTAATGAAACTGAGTCTTTGATTATAAATGACATGATGAAGTTTCATTTTAGGGAGAAGTGTTTAGAGAAAGGTGATATCAAGAAAATAGAATTTGTGAAGTGAAGTGATTGTTTGATAATAATGGATGAAGCAAATAGCACAAAATGAATGATACCATATAGAGATTAGAGAGTAGGAAGAAGTATATTGGTAAAATTGTAGGGTTTTATGTTGAAGTGATGGATCATAGAAAGGCAAAAGAGAAAAATGCAGAGGGGCAAGAAAAGGAGGAGCCAAAAAAAGGAAACACCTATCACGAGCCTCTATCAAAACAACTATCCAATATTACATATATAGTGACTTATTGGCATCAACGTCAGGTTGTAAGAAATAAGAATCATGTGATATGAAATATGCACTTTTTAATTATAAAAAAAATAGAGTGAGAATATTGTTTACTAATAAAAGTGACACTATTTTTAAAGTAATTTGAATTTGTCTCTTAAAATTGTAAAGTTAAATTTTTACCAAACATACACTTAATATAATTATATATGTGTAATAATAGAAAAATGATTGAGCTACATTTTAAAAATTGTATATATTTTGAGAAAGATGAAGATAAAAGAGAGTGATATAATAGGTTGCATGATAATGTGGTAGAAAGTAAAAAATAGAGATAAAATAAAATGTTGAATGAATATTGTA
>JBBPBP010009780.1:3145445-3167571 GCA_037974735.1 Cicer chorassanicum
GAATATAACCAAAACAAAACTCTTGCATTTTTAGTTTTAAATATAAACGAATATAACTTATATATTTTTATTTTATATTTATCTTAAAATATAATTCATTTAATATAAATTTTATTTTATAACAGCTCTTTTATTTTTATAAAGTTAGAAGAATTATCATATTAAACTAAATTTTTTAATAATATAAAATTAATTATTTTTTTCATTACAATTAAAATCGGAAGAAGTACACTCTAACAAATCTAAAAAAGATTTCACAAAAGTAAAGAGTACTTATCGTATTTACCATATTTGATATCTCATATTTAGAAACAAATTTCATGTTGTCAAATATACATTCAATTTCCATCGATGATTTATCGTGTTCTTGATTTAAATTTATCGAACTTTACATCTGAATCTTCCAATTTCAATCAAACGATGTTCCGTGAGTTACCTTGACTATAGACACTACACATAAATCTAAGTCCAACTTTTTATGTTTAAACATCATTTTCCATATTAATATAAACAAACATGTAAGTATTTTTATGTTAAAATTACAAACAGACAAGCATTAGAAGTTAGAACCACAAGTAGATGATAACATATAAGACACTAGAAGCAGCAAAAAGCTACCAGTTTCACCATATGTGATCTGAGTGAAAGCTCCCACTAAAGGACATGTATTTTACAGCTAGATTTTTTTATTTTCCCTTCTCTTTTTTTCTTTTTTTGTTTTCCCCTTCTCATTATCTGATAAATACAATATATTATTTTTCAAATAATAATGTACGGTACGATTTTATATTCTCTAAATCTATTTAATTTTTAATTTTAATTTTATTTATTTTTTATTATATCACTCAGTTTTATGTCAGTCAAATTAATATAAATTTAAAAGGGTTTCTATCAAGCAATTTTTTTTCCCCATTTCTCAAATAGTAACTAACACATTTGCTTTAGTTTATATAATAATATAGTAATAAAGTAGTGGGAAACCGGGATTGAAGTGACCCTTTGTTTTATTGGTTTGGTGTATTGACATTCTCCTCTCATATTGAGAAAAAGAAATAAAACATAAATATATCACTAAGTCGGTCATGAGAGTATAGGTGTTCTTTACGTACAAATAGAATTGTATTTTATAATATTGAATATTATTTTCTTTATATTTTTTTATTAAAAAATCATTAATGATTCTTACATAATAATCTTAATTTTTATTTTTACAAACCAAAATATTTTGTTATTCAATGTTCTTATTTAGTCCATTATTCTTTAATTTTTCAGTTTCAAAGTCAAAACCATATGGATTTGCATCATTTTCAATAATAATTATAGTCTATTTGATAACTATTTTTGTCAAATTCACCCATTTTGAGATTCAATATCAATATCAATTTTAATTTTTTATTTCTTTTTGTTTTAGATGATTATCAGGTATTTTTGCGCAACATGTTCAAAATACAACCACCAATGAATATAGATAAAATATAAAATTATAATATACCAATCAACAATAAATTTTAAATAAATATTTGTATAATAAAACAATAGAATGTGATTGTTGAATTTAAATCTTCAACTTAAATTCTTATTAATTAATCAAATAGATGCAATATGTAATACTAACTTAATTTTGATGCCCTAGAAAAATGGATTATGAGCGGTCGTTCCTTTGGTCGATGCTTAGAATGTATATCACTTAACATAACGTATGATATTATCTTTTCAATCTATTATTATGCAATCACACAAGAGATCCACTAATAACCTTCATGGGGTGTTTTCAATGTCTAGTAATTGAGTGACTTTGTTTAGTTGTGTTGGCTTTAAGTTGTGGATGGGGATTGCCAAATCACAAATCATTTATCTAAATGTACTAATCTTTGTTTGTTAATGAAGTTTGTTTGCCCTCAAAAAAAGTAAGAATGTGGGATATAAAAGAAAATGAAAAGTGAGTGACAATATTTTTGGAAAAAGAATCATAAAATATAAGGGAGTAATTGAAAAGTGTGGGATTATGGATAAAAACACATTCTTTTTAGAGAAAAAAAATAAGCTCAGGAGTGACACACCTAATATAAATTTTATCCACGAGGCTGATTATAAATAGACAATTTGAGCCTTTTACATCACTGAATTTTTTTCTCAATATCAAATGATAGTCAGGCCCAGCTATTGCTCCTTTCAGAAAGAAAAAAAGCCCAGCTATTGCTCCTTTCAGAAAGAAAAGAAAAGGCCCAGCTATTGCTATCTACCACCCTACATTTTACAAATTAACAACATCCTCAATACTCAATAGTATTCAAAGTACTTTTGTTTCCTAAAAACAACCTCATATGTTTTTTTTTTTACTTTCCAGAAACTAATATTTGGAATATAGTGTTTCGAAAATTCATATTTATAAATTCACCTTTTTTACCTTCCAAAAACAAAATTGCACACCAAAGGGTTTATGGGGGTGTTGGATGCTTTTAGAACAAAGTGTTATCAAATCTCCTATTTTTGCGGTTTTTTAATCGGATTGTAACATCCAGTAGTGTAAAAACACACTACCAAATCCTTGCTTTTAATAGTATATTTGCAAAAAAGGGAGACAAATGAGGATTCACGATGTATGTAAATAATGTCTTCTTATCCAAAAAGTTGAATAATCCCATTTCAGATCCAAAACCCAGTAGACCAAAAAAAAAATCCAGAACCAAGATTAGCAAGCACAAAAAAGAAAAGGGCTGAATGTTTCATTCTTATGCCAGTTAAGATGGCTGCTAGTGATGTTTATAGAAATAAATATTGAACTAAAGAAGTTCATTTGTTGGTCCATATAAATTAAGAGATTGACCTTTTCCAAAAAAAAATTGCAAAATCTTTTGCATTTATCTAAATAATAAATCATGAGCCCTCAATTACCAAACAAATTCATACAGATCATGTAGTAGCAAATAGCAAAACCATCCTAGTGCCGCTGCAAGGCCTATTATAAGACTAATGGGAGAAACTTATAAAATACAATACATTTATTTTAGAAACTACTAAAAATAACTTATCATTTGAAACATTTTTAGATTATATTTTCTGATTCTCATTTTTTTAAGGTTGTAACAAATAGAAGAACACTTTCAAAAACGATTAATTATTTAAAAAAAACCCAATTATTTTATGAAAATAATTGTAATAAAGGCACCCTTAATCAAAATAAGTTAGTAAAATATGACAAACAAAGCTTCTTGGGTGAGTTTTTCAAAACCAAATATGAAAAACAAGCTTAACTACTATATAATAAAAGCACAAAGTGAATGATACAATATTAATTACAATAAAGTACAAACTAAGAAAATAAAAATTGTTTAACTATCATAGGATAAAAAGCAAAAAGAAAAATGTTTAACTTTGTTTAACTATTGCTAAACCATCATATAGTGAATGAACAATGCTTAACTATTATAGGGTAGAAGCAAATAATAAAGCCAATAATGTCCAATGAAAAAATAAAAAATTAAAGAAATATACCACTAAATACAAACACTTAGGGTGGATGAGAAGCTTCAAAATATTGAGAAACTATCACTCTCATAATGGTGTTTTTCTCTGCGTATTCTCATTCTCAAGAATCCAGTATAAAAACGAAAAAAATTATCAAAGAATGTGGTGAATGAGAAAAAATCGAAAGAAGGAAGAGGTTATTAGATATTGAGATTATCTTCGCTATAATAATTTCATTCATATGATATCATGTTGAAAAATATAATTGAACTCACTAAAAATAGAAAATAAAATGAGAAAAAAATTGATTTTTGTATTTATAATATGAAAAAGATTATTACAATATATATGATAGTAATCCTATAACAATTGGCATAGCCAACTAACAACTAATAAAAATTAAATATTGTAACTAACTTCAACCGTATCAAACTAATTCCATGAAATCTAAAACTATCTCTAACAATATTTTCTGAGTGTTTTTAATCTCACCCTTAAACTCTTATCTCTATTTTTTTTATTCAATGGTTCCAAATTTCACTATTCTTCCATATCAGTGGAGAGAATCCATTCTCCAATTTAAAATATTCCTAACTTTAGATAAAATGATGAGACAAAGTGGGGGTATGTTTGCACTAGTATCTGAATCATTAACGGTTAATTAATCATACAAACTCCCACTTGTTATATACATCGAAAAGAGATAGAAACACAAGTAACAATAATAATAAAATCAATTTATACAATAGGCATGCAATGCAAGACATCCATTAGCTGTTATCAAACAAAGAGACAGCTCATGCACAAACATGTCAGATCACCACACTAAAAAGAATCATTTTTTTAGGCAATTCTTATAAATTGTTGATACTTTTTCCCTTCTTTCTCATAACATCCAAACAAGAACAAAAGGAATTTCAGATTCCTTTATCCCTTGAGAGTCCCTGAAGCTAATACTTTCGGAACATCTTTTTCTGTGTGGTCCCCACATACTCATCTTGTTGTTTGTCTTTCTGCATTTTTGGATATGCCAACAAATTGTCATAATTACAGCGAGTCACCATAAAAATGCTTCAACAAAATCACTGTGTCACTGTAATGTGTCACCGTAATTTTGTCAAATTCACTGAGAAATCAATTTGTCACTCTACCGATTATGCAGAGGATTAGCTCCTGATGGTATGCCTCTCTTGTCTTCCAACTCTGCATTGTTGCTTCCTGATATATTGTTATGAGATGAAGCATAACTTGTGAAATTCAACGAACCATCAGCAATACAAAGAAACCCAGAATTGCAGAAAATTAGTAGAATCAGCAGCACAGAAAAAACACTCATTTCACTCATTTGCATCACAGAACATGAATCAATTACTGAGAACTATGCAACAACTATATACTGTCCCTTAACAGTGGACAAGAAACACTTAAAAAATGAATCGAAAGAAATTAAGAAACTAATCTATGCTAAAATATGGCCAACAAGAAATTCTAACATATGTTGGATTTTAGAATGAAATAAAGAGAAGATAACTAACAGGACAGGATTATATTTTTGTCTCTGGAGGCAAAGGATGTTCTAATCCGAATTGATTTGCTTTTGCCTTTGAATTATGACTTTATGAAAAAGAATGACAAAAACAAAACAGTAGTAGGATTTTATATGTAACTCTACCTATGTTGTCACTACAATAAAATAGTACTTGAGTGAGGGCAATTACCAAATTACCAAATTCTTATTGGGGCCGGTCCATGCGATCCAAGCTAGGGTTTTAGATCTTAATAATTTGGGCTAATAAAATGTCTCACAAAAGTTTAATTTAGTTATAAATATATAATACGACAAATTAAATATAAATGTTTTTCTAATTTAGCGGGTGAAAGTGCAGGCCTCATATCCGTCATCGTTTTCAACAAAATTTTATTTGTTTTTATAAAGTTTTATGTATTTTATTCTTAAGTCATAGCTCAATTAACAAAATGTTGATATAGTTAAGTTCGATGTCTTGTCCTGAATTCGAACGTATAATTTTAGAGTTATATAAGTTAATTGTATCTTCTAAAAAAACAAAAAATTTGTGTAATATTTTATTTTAAAAGGTCTCACTATAATAAAAGTTTTAGACCTCTATATATTGGTCCGAACTTGTATCTTATATTCTATGTGTGGATGATGGGCATCTTTGAAGTTTGTGGCAGCTAGTCTTTTTGAGAAAGCATCTGAATCACACGCCGGAGAGTTTGTCCAGCATGACAATTTAATTTTGAAATTTTGTATTTGTTTTCTTCATCTTAGAACACTATGATGTCTTATAATATGATCACTCACACCTGCTTTTTGGAACCACTTGGTTTTTTTAATTTGTTTAATTAGTAAAGTACAAACAATAAACTCCCAATAGAAAGTAACGTAATAACAACATTTGTTGAATAGCTGCAGGGAACACTGTGCATTTGTGTCACCAATGGAACTCAAATAATTAAACCATACACATTAATTATTGAGTTGCATGAAATTTATTGCATACTTTTTTTTTTACAAAATCTCACACACTTAAAGTGGAAATTCTAGATTCAAACTGGAGTCATTCTGTAAAGTGTCAAGTCTAATAATATTCATATTGTTAATTGAATTATGTCTTACGAATATTTATTATTCACTTTTAATTATTTTAGATTTAGACAGGCATATTAAAAAATAATTATGTTATTTGGGTACTCGATTTCTGAGTTGTATTTCAACACCATGTTATTTTGTTATATTTTAATTGAATTAGTTGAAATGTCTTTTTTTATAGTACTTGTGGGACAGAGTAATTATGTGTGGGTATAACGTAAATTTGTCTCGGATAAATTATGAAAGAATCCGTTTGGAGCCTGTACTTGAAAGGCCCAAATTATACGCAAAACAATGATGGGCTTTAACCAAATATGCAGGGGCCTAGTAATGGAATAGATCCTCTGTCTTGTGCTTATTGGTTCGCAGAATCTGGACAACGAACACATTGACTTATTAAAGGATAGAAAAAAAGTGGCAAGGCCTAAGGAGACACATTGATACTCACTGAGAATTTAGTCAGATGTTCGAGCACGAGGTAAGTAAAACAGCATAAATTTCTAACATGCATAGGAAAATATTTGATCCTTAAATAGATCTCTATATCTCAAATGATTAACCTTTAATTTTTAGTTGGGAGATACATTTAGTAAAAAATAAGAAGAAAAAACGTTCTCTATGATTTGAGAGGCCTTGTTATTTCCTTAATTTTAATGTGTATGACAAAGTAGAAGAAGAAAAAGAAGAGATATTGGTATGCGTCTCTTTATTGAGTCAAACTCAAGTTTAAAAAGAGATAAAATCTAAAAAATAATATAAAGAGTGGCATATACAAGTTGATTTTACAAGAAATAATTAGACTTAATATAAAAATATGATATGCTATCAAATCCTATTTACTTAGGTCATCCATCAAATTATCTATACAGTTAGAAAGAGTTTACAAATATTGAATTGAGTATAGTATACTGATAATATGTTTATATTTATGTTTATGTATTTGAATTATTGTACTCTAACCATTTTATGTCTTTGAGCATGATGACTAACATCCTTTTAGCCCTATATGGCTTATTATACATCGTTTTAAGTGCACATGGTGAGTTGGTAGGAGAAATGGAATCAGTGAAGAAATTACATAGTAATCATCATGTCATGAATTCATTTTATAGATTTAGTTGTTTACGTTGTGTTGTTGTAGTAGTGTCCATTGGCTTTTGCTATTTATTTCGAGATTATTAGAACCAGCTCAGAGATTAGTGACATTCGTGATTAAGATTTGGTTTATGATTTATTTGAATAGTGACTTCTTTGCTTTGAAAGTTTTATTTGAATTGAAATTTTCTAGTATTTTCACTTTACTACTTGCCACAAATGTTTTCTAGTATTTTTTAGAATTTTCTTTCTTTGATGATGATGTTTACTTTTGTCAAAATAAATGAGTCATTTAATTATTTCACACATATTAATAAAAATATATAAATAAAAAATAAAAATTATTTTATCAAATTATTTTTGTAAAATATGTGTACATTAAAAACATTATAAATGCATAATAAATATTTACATTGAAAACAATTAAAAATAATATTAATTAAAACATACAATTAAAAAAAAATGTGTTGAAAATTTACAAATGATAAATTATTATGCAAGGGAGTATGAGAGTTGGAATTGAACGAGAGTGTTGAAGTCGACGGGTGAAATATGGTGATTGGTGATGATGAGGAAGCAGATTAGCGGTTTCGTGGAAAGTGTCCTCTTTCCCCGGAAAGTCTATCTCATGATATTTATTGGTCCACATTAGAATGAGTGATATGTGGATTTAATTCCATGTATTATCCTAAATGAAATCCATTTTCCATATACTAGTAGTATAAATGTACTGAGACAGTTAGATGTTAGGAACATCTGAGTCCGAATTGAATGCTCTAGTCTAGTGTCCATACCAATCATGATATTATAGCGTGGGGAACAAGTATACGATGTGTGGGTGAAACAGATCTGCACCGTTGAAATTGGGACACAGGAACCTGATATGACGTGTGAGGCGTAATTTGTGGGCTTTATGGGTCCAAAAAGAGAATGAAAAGAGCCAGCCAAATCCCATGTTAAGATTTTGAGATAGACCCACTCCCATTGGGCCATCACGTGGGGGTGTGACCCACCAGTCCCCTTAAAGGCAAAGCATCTCATCACAAGGTAACACCACGTACGCATAATTTATTATTTGGTTTTATTATGAAATTGATAAAATTACTTAAAGTGTAATTGAGAAAATTATAATAAAGAATTGTGAAAAGATTTAAATAATTCACATTAATTTTTCTTATTCCACTGCAAAATCAAATGATGAATCTAATTATCTTAAAATATTTTCAAAGGGAATCATCATCCGTTCCTTTTTCTTATTCCCCTTTCTACCTTTCTATCATTCTTGAGCAACTGACTTGCAGACAAAAACACGTGATCTAACTTCCCTATCCAAACCTTGGACCTTTCCCCAACTTAATCTCAACCTCCCACCCAACTCATACATATTGTAATTAAATGACCATCATTCAATATTTTAGATATTCACAAACACGATAAGAAATATTTATTCACAAGTCCAATCATATTTAATCATGTAATATTCTACCTATATATATATATATATATATATATATTTAAAAAATAATATTTTAAAATTAATGAGTTTAATATATAAACATTATTAATATAAAATGTTTTTATATTATTAATAAATCATATTTGTTAATATTAAGAATGTTTGTCCTCAATTAAGATTTCTTTTAGAGTCACACAAATTTGTAGTTTTAATATAATGTGTAAATTTTTTATAAAATTTAAAATTTATTCTCTCATAAAATAACAATAATAAAAATAATAATAATAATAATAATAATAATATATGATTAAATATTTGCATATAAAGATACACTTTTGGTGCAGCATCGTTATTAAACTTACAATATATATATATATAACGTGTATAAAATATGCAATAAATATCACGAATATATCATGAACAACATATTTTAGTCGAAACAATTTGCCTGACTAAATTTTATATGTTTTCCACTCCTTTATTTTGTTGCAAACACTGTTCATTATTTTGCTTTCATCAGACACTATACTCCCAGCACGTGGAAACAAGCTAGTTTAAAAAATGTATCAATTAATTATATTAAGAGAACTAGTATAAAGTAGTATTGATTTTATATATCACTATAATTACATGCAACATATGAGCTAGATCAACCAAGTACGTCTGTATACCAGGGTGTCTCTAAATATATAAAGTAAATTTGTTTAATTTTGATATATCTATCAAGAATTACTAATTGCTTTGTAAATAAAACATATATTGAAGCCTAAAATCCACTAATAAAAAAACTATTGAAGTCTAAAAATCTCTCACACAATTAAGGAAAAAATAAATAATTTTTTTATGAAATGAAGGGACAAGATAAAATGCTGTTCACGACATTTTTTTCCACAGCATTAATACATGAAAGTTGAAGCAAAAAATGAACAATGAAAAAAGACTAATACTAAATACTATTCCTTTAGAACGGTATATATTCTATACTAATGATTTATAAACATACCATAGGAAGAAATTAAAAGTGAAAATTAAAGTAACTTTAATAAGCAGTTACTTATAACTTTCTAGAGTATATTAGCAACTAATTAACTACAACGTACGTTTCCTAGCTTAATTAGCTAGCTAGACATACATATCAATCCCTCAACCAAAAAAATACAATGGTTGTGGGGAATATTCGATATCTTGTGTGTATTTTCAACATGCTGCAGGAGGATTGTTGAAATGATTGTAGAAATGAGGATTAGAAGCCATAGTGAAGGCAGTGATCTTATTGGAGCCACCATCGTCCACGAGCCTCTCGCAAGAGGGGCACATGGAGAGGGTGGCTGCAGGCATAGGCATGTATAAGGATTGTTTTGTTAGTTTCATTGCCTTCAATTCTTGTAGCTCTTTATTTAATCTCCTGTTTTCGTCTGTTAATGTTTCACAACATTTCTTCAAGAACTCGCAGTCTACCTCTGTTTGTTTCAGTTTTGTTCTGCAACATCCAAACCAAATGTTATGTATCATAAAAGTTCTTGTCAAAATGCACTTTAATAATAAAGTAGTTTATATTTTTCTTAAAAATATCTAAAATTATTGTTTTATAACCTACAAATACATAAGACCTTTTTTAAATAAATTGTTCCTAAATATATTCTTATTTTTAAATTATTATATAACTATTTATAATTTTTTTTGAATATATCTATAATTAATACTAGCTACTAATATATTTTGTAATTTCAGAACTACCTCTAATTAATTCTATTATTGTTTAACTTCATAGACATGGTAAATAACTTTTTGTACCTGGCTCTCCGATTCTGGAACCACACTTCAACTTGTCGAGGCCGTAGATTCAATTGCCTCGCTAAAGCTTGTTTTTGTTTCTGAAAAATAAAATCCAATCCAAGAGAATAATAATAATTAATAAAATTGATGTAATTAATTTAGAGTAATTAATTAGAAAAGAGAATAAAATTAATTACAGGATTGAGTGTGCTGTGTAGTTTGAAACTTTCTTCGAGAAGTAAAGATTGTTGTTTGGTAAGCCTAAGTTTCTTTCTAGCATTAGTAGCATCTTCATCTTCATCACTAACTCTTGAAGAATGAACTCTCTCTTCTTCAACCTCTTCATAGCTGAAATCTCTCTCCCTCTTAACCTGTTGTAGTACTCTCCCACTTGAGAAAGAAGAAACAACACTGTTACTGTGAGCTTGGTTGTTGGTACAGTAAGTAGTTTCACCAGAGAGTCCCAAAGTTAAGGATGGTTCGTTGGAGGAATAGTTTTTCATTGATATTGAGTGGTGGTTGATGGTTGTTTCATTTGGATTCAAAGATAAGCCTAGAACAAGGTGAAGGCCTGAGTTATTGGAATCTTGATGAACACCCATTTGATTTAAGAGAAGAAGAAAAAAAGAAAGAAAGAGAGGTTTGGAAAAAAAGGATATTATGGTATGGTGGTTTTAAAGGGATGGAGAATGAATAGAAATAGTAATGTGTTGGTTGGGTGAGTGGGTGGGTGGCTGTGATTAATTAATAATTATTAATCAAACGGAGTAATGAGTAGGGAAACGAATCTTGTCATAATATAGTAATCAAAAAGTCTCTTCTATTTACAAAGGTTGACTATTTTAACTTCACTACTAGTAACAAACAAACTACAAAAAATTCTCTTTATATCATCAAAATGTTTAAAGCATCGTACGGTGCACTAGTGGGAACCTTATATTTAAATACAATTATTTTATCTCTCTACATCTAATAATTGGATCAAATTTCGTGTACTAGATTTCTTCCTTTGTCCAAACACTCCACCCCATAAGAATACCTATAATTATGTGTCCTAGATACTATTTTATTTAGTATGAAATATAATTCAAAAATTAGTGTATTTGATATTAATTTTAAAGTAAATATAAAAAAAAATTACATATTAATTTTATTTTAGGTGGAGTACTGTTATGAAATTGTGAACAAACACGTCTACTTTTACTTTATTTTTCTTAACTTTGGAATTGTAAACAAACATACTTAATTATAAGTGAGTTTCAAATTTTATAAATGAATTATATTTCTTTAAGAAAATTAAGAGATATAGTTTATTTATAAAATTGTGTGAGTATTTTCTGAAGAATGAATATGATGAGCATATTATTACAGTATTTACTAGAATTTTAAATCATCTAAAATTTTCAATAGAAATAATTGTTGTCGAAAATAAGATAAATCACTAACAGTACAAATAAAATATGTTAATAAAAAATTAAATTAAAATAAAATAAACTTAAATGATTTAAGAAATAATTGGGTTAAATTTAAAAATTATAAGAATATTTTTGTCAAAAATATTGTAACATGAAACTTATAATTATAGGGGGAGGGAGTAGGACTTTCTTTACCTATATACGATTTTTTGACGTCACCTATATGTTCTTCCTTGCGTGTGTAATAACTTCACTTCACATTGCACCAATTATTTGCCCTCCTTCACTCTTGCTATACTCGGTTTCCTCTTACGTTTATCTTTATAGGCTATAGTTTTCTTTTCTTCTTAATTACTATCTAGTTTTTTTTTTTTTTTTAAATGGTTCTTAGGGTAAGGGAACTGCCATGTATTTTTTGGTATTATATAAGGATTGAATATTAAATCCTGAATCTTTAATTTATATTCTCGCTTATTTAATTCTTGAGTTTGATGTTATTTTATATTAAGACTAATTTATTCATTTTCTCATCCACGTTATATACCTCTATCTCACACACAACACACACGTATATATTGAATGATTAAGTATTCCTTTTTTGTTGTTGTTGCTGAATAATGACAAAGTGTTCGCAAGTTACAATATCCAATTATCCATCTATATGCATTAACTCATCCAAAGTTTGCTTCATAAGTTATTTCCTAAAATAAATGTAACAATCGAAAAATTAAAAGCATGATCATGTGTGTGTGACAACTGACAAAGTCCCGTAACAGACCCACATGCACTGTCTCCCACTCCGTGTCTGATTGAACTAGTTAGAGATAGGTGCCATGTCACTTTGTTATACCAATATTTTGTAGTGTTAAGAATTATTAAAAATAAATTTTTTGACTAATTAAATTATAATTAATTATATATAAAATAGAGAGTAGTTATTATTTTAAAAAATTAAATCGTATTACATATGATTTTCGTATTTCTTGTCAATTTCTCTAAGAAGCATTCTCCACTTTTTAATGAACGAGGAATTTGTGGTATGGTTGGACGTTTTTAATTTAAGTTCCTCTAGCTTATTATGAAGGTGTGTAGGATTAATTAGAAGGTGATGTGCACTATTTGTTTGTTTGTTTCCAAATGGAAAATAAAATTAAAGAAAGTAGGTAAAACACACAATTGGAGTTTCAATGAGTTATAATGGTGCCAGAATATGATTCATCAACAAGAATCCAGATCTTTGCTTAACTAGAAAGTTGATGTGGAGTGTTTGGGACCTACTTCTATGTATTAGTACTATAACTCTACAACAATTAACTTCAAATAATGCATTGTCGGCTATGCTAAGCCAAAGTTAGGTCACCCGTAGTTAATGATAAGCCTAAAATAATTGATCACTAGTAGTAAATAAAAGTGTTCGCATCATGTAACCAAAAGAATGGCCTCAACTCATATATGTGTTTTTTTAATATGAAAAATGTTAGTTGTTGAATATTATTTAATAGGTTGATAATTTGTGTCTTGCACGGGACTCATAGATATTTTTTTTTACTTTTTTTTATTAAATATATAGATACAGATATTTATTTAATGAATATGTATTATATTTTAAATTAAAACATTTTGATTTAAATTTATGAGTTGATTAAATTAGATATAATAAAAAAAAATTATAAAGGATGAGATAAGGTTTCTATGTTTTCTCACGTTTTTTTTTTCTCTTTTATTTATTATAGTTTTAGCCTTAAAAAAAATTCTATGCATCGATTTAAAAATTATTTTTAAAATAAACAGTTAAAAAAAATCGAAACCAAATTATATTAGAGTGTATAATAAACCAAATTTTCTGAATCAGTTAATTTTATATTAAAATAATATTATTGTGTAATAATCTTAGTTAACGAAATAGTTAGGTAAAGTTTGTCCGATAACATCTATGTACATAATCAGAGGCGGTCAGATGACAAGGCTACTAAAGCAACCGCGTTTTAGGTCTTCATGAAAAATAAAATTTTTATTTTATCGAAAGGCCTCAAAAACAATTTACTTGATAAAAATACCTTAAATTTAATATTTTTAAAATTAAAACATATAATTTTTTTTAAAATTTAATATTGTCTCAACAATATTAAATCAATTAAAAAAGAAATATTTCATGAAATTATGGTCATGATTTAATTGGATATATATATATATGTAAGATTTTACACCGCCTACATGCATATATAGAAATCAATCTCTTTTTAATTAGGCTTTAAAAATTGTAATTGAATATTTAAGTTTATCGATCAATAATTTGAAATTAGGTCTTCAATGAATAATATTTTTTATTTAAATTCTAAAAGTTTAAATAATTATAATTAAATTCATAAAAGGTAAGTAATTTGTAATTCGATCCTATATATTCATGGACCTATTTATAAATTATTCAAAAATCCATGGACCATATTAAAAGAAATTAGTTCAAGAACCAAATTTTTAATAGTTCGTAGAGTCAATTATATATTTTTTTTTAGCTTTTTATCAATGAAAAATAAATTTATATTTATAGTTTAGTGACACATTTAAAATTCTCAAATAATTTAAGATCTTAATTTTTTTCTAGAACACAATACCCCGAGTAGAGAACCAATTTTTCAAAGTAACGAGATCAATTTGAAATCAAATTCATTCATTTTTTTTTTCAGTCATCTAACAAGTGTATTATGCAATATTTGTAACTAGGTTATGTCTTTACTTAATAATCTCCCGTTTAGTTGTCCTTTTTGCTGATTGTATTTATTTATAGTATTTATATTTTAATACATTATTAATTATTAATTTGTCAATAAAATTATTAACCATTTATAGTAGAGAAAAATAAAATAAAATAAAATAAAATAGTATATAGTTGAGTATATTATGAAACTAAAAATAAAAAATTCAGCCAAAGTAATAGCTTTTTTGGATAGATGTATATAGCCTTAAAAATGGAGTTTATAATAAAACGAACTGGCTAGTGTATGGACCCCAAATTGTTAGTCATGGAATGA
Source organism: Cicer chorassanicum (assembly GCA_037974735.1). Lineage (NCBI taxonomy): Eukaryota > Viridiplantae > Streptophyta > Magnoliopsida > Fabales > Fabaceae > Cicer > Cicer chorassanicum. The sequence goes on from JBBPBP010009780.1 coordinate 3,160,299, forward strand.
ATGATAATATACTGGTTCTGTAATAGAGAAAAACGTATAGAGAAAAAATATGAGAGGTTTAAGTTGAAATCAACGGAATCAAATTATCCTTTTTATTATATATATATCAGAAGAGCCAAGAGGTATATTAACGAATTAATGGAGCAGTATGTTCGATGGGAATAAGCCCACGCATCTCCGGTTTAAGTTCAACGGGAAGCATCATCAATGGGTACACAAAAAGTGGGCACGTACAAATGATTATTTTTGAAATTAAGAATGCAACTTGTTTATCTTTTCGAACCTGAATCTAATTCCAATCTCTTATTTCCATCATAATTAACAAGGTCAAAAAGAATATGTATATATTAAACAACTTTTTACGTATATATTAAACAACTTTTTTTATTATTTTATTATTTGTAATTCAAAAAGTTGACCTTAATTTCAAATAGCAAATAATATTCACTCTGCCCCCACATTACGTGACGATTCAATTGATCATTTTATATAAATTAAAAATATATAAATAAATGAAAAAGAAAAATTATATATTTTTTAAATATTTTTAATTTAATTGATCATTTTATATAAATTAAAAATATATATATAAATGAAAAAGAAAAATTATATATTTTTTTAAATATTTTTTTCAAATATTTATTATTCATCGTTACTATTAATGGATAGTGTAAAATAAAAAAAATATTAATAAAAAGTAAAAACAAAATAAATTGAAAATGGTATATATATATAGTATAAGCTGGCTAACAAATGTTTAAAGGCACTTGTAAAATAATAAAAAATGAAAGTTTTGTATAAAAAAAAAACAATTTTTTCTAATTGACTTTTTCCTTTTTTAATTCTTTAACAAGTTTAGACCACTTGTTAGCATTTGTCATGTAATATTACTCAAGATTACAATTAAAAAATCATTAATTATATTATAAATTGGAAAATGTTTTAAAAAATAATTTTTACAATTTAGTCCTGACTAATTTCTACCGGTAAGGAATTTATCTAGGAACTTAGGTTTGGCTTTATATGATTGAATTTGTTTATTACGTCATGGATGAGTAATTGTGACGTTAGGTATATATGTTTTTATTTATTTGATTTGAGAAAACAATAATTGAAGTGTTTCAAAGAATAGTCTACAGGCTACAACCATGCTTTAGTTGATTGGTAGTACTTTTTTTGCTTAAAAAGGAATCTCCATCGATTAAGAGTATTAAAAAGGCCACAAATCACAATTGTTAATCATTGAATGAGTAATATAGTCCCTTAATCAGATGTCACGTAGCAAATAATTTAGGAACAGGATTATGCGGAGCTTTAATTTGTCAGCAAGTGGCTGAATACTAAATAGAAAAATAGATGGCTAACCGTTGCTTTTTTGTTATTATTTGGGACCCAACTCAGGTAGATAGAATTTGACTTTTTGAAACAGGGGATAAACTAAAATTCAAAGAAAAAAAGGAAATGCTTTCATACATGGACGTGAACATGAGATTGGATATATTGTCTAGTATACATTATAGTATATTCTAAGTATTATTTTATTTTTAGATATATACGGTGTACGTAGTAAGTATTATCTGAAAATCATTACACGCAACAGGGGATCCAAGGTTCAAATCAAGATGATTACCATAAAAAATGTCTAACATAATTAAGTGTAAAAGTCGACATTATTGATTCAACTAATATCTATAATTATAAAATATAAATAAAAATTAAGATATATTAAATTTTAAATTTAGACTAAAATTTTAATTGTTGTTTATATATGTGATCAGAGAGAGAATAGAGTTTAAAGATATATTAGACTATAATTTTTTTTTGGTTTTTCATAAATCCACTTCCATTAATATAATTATATTGGAAACATATTATACACTATACATGGAAACATAGTTCTATTAGATAATAATTCTACCAAATGGGATGATTGGACATTTTTTTGTTTTTGATAAAAAGAAAATGTGATAGCCTAAATTTAGGATGATTGGGCATAATCACAATATTATTGTGATAGACTAATGACGATGCATCCGTGCCCTTGGTGCTGGCATTAATCAAATAACTAATTTAAGCAATCTGATTCTACACACAACAAATTAAGTGACATAAAACCAAACAAACCGGTGGTGGTTCTAATGTCATCACCCACCCTTATCACTAAATAGTGTGTATGTGAAATATATATAACTAAAATTAAATAATGAGAACTTTTATTGTATATTTAAAAATTAAAATATTTTAATATTATTAAATTAAATTATCAATAGTTGAATGATATATTATTTATGAATGAGTTAGTTGTAATTTTAATTATAAATTTTTTTATTTAATTACTAATGTCAAAATTAAATAAATAAACACACCAAAATTTCTAATTTAATCAAACTTTGATAAACACTAGGTTTAATTACACATTTGGTTCCCTTATTTTAGGTGAATTGTGAAAATAGTCCCCCATTTTATTTGTCTCCAGTTTTGGTCCCCAAACAGAATTTGGGTCCAAATCTTGATGAATTGTCATTTTTTATTGACGTGTCAAAAAATGGTGATGTGGCAGAAGTCTACGTGAATTAAATTAATTATTATATTATTCTAAATTAAAAAAATACAATTTTTGTTCGATGAAGAAGAAGAACACAAATGAAGAAGAAGAACATGAATGAAGGTTTGGTCGATTTTAGATTTTATGGTTTAGGTTTCTTACCGTGCGCGTTGATTTGTGTCTGAAATGTTTTTTTGTAATTTTTTTGGTTTATTAAATGTTGTTTTAAAAATAGGAATTTTGTTTTTAAAAACAAAAATTGTATTTTTTAAATTTGCAATAATATCATAATTCATTTAATCTACATATACCTTTGCCACATAGCCATTTTTTTAAATGTCATTAAAAAATGACAATTCATCAAAATTTGGACTCAAATTCTGTTTGAAGATTAAAACTGGAGACAAATAAAATAAGAGACTATTTTTGCGATTCGTATAAAATAGGGGACCAAAAGTGCAATTAAACATAAATACTATAATAATATTCATATGAATAAATTTTAAAAAATCATTAATCAAAATATTTATAATATTAATACGCATTTTTCTTATAATTAGGTAAAACTTTTTATAAAATAATATTAATACTATACCATATGTTAAATATTTAAATAGATGCAACGATAAAATTAATCAAGTGGCGTGTAACGATAGGGGCACGAGGAGGGGATGTGTGAGGAAGCATAGACACATGGGTCCACCAATGATTTGGTATGATGGGTATTTGATTCCGTGGGAGGTAGATGATTATGGAGCGTAGAATAAGGGATCGGTGATGAGAATTTGAGATAAGGTTTTGGTGATGTTTTTGTTTGTTCCTGACTTTAAGGTCAGCCGACCATGTTGCTTTCTTCCTCTTTCATCCTTTCTTTCAATACTTATTTTCTTTGCTTTCTTTCTAAAATTTACATGTAAGAGAATTTATTTCATTTTTTTCTTTTTGAATATCAATATATCATATATATATGTCTCAGCTCAGTTCAGCGTACCAAATGTCATATTCAAGGAAACAATGGCTAACTCAATGTCGACACTATACACTATGCAATATCAATACTACAAGTTACAACCCATCATATCTACCCCAAAAATATTTTGATAAACATCTTTCTACGTTGAAAATCTTTCTTTTATTTATTTTAATTTAATATTTTAAGATTGGAGAATCATTAGTGACCTTGACCCCTCCCCTAACAACTACCCATATATATTACTATTATTATATTTAAAACAAATATATACATATATATTGTATTGTATTAATTGGTCTCCAATTATAAGTCATTTTGAACAAATATTTATCACTAAATATAACCTTCTTTTGATTTACTAGATATAAAAGGATAGTTTTGTAATAATACACAAAATATACAAATTAATTACATTGTCAACTTTTTTCAATGATATATATGTAAGATATATTATAATTATTATAAAAATGGACAGTGAAAATACACTATTAATTGTTCTCAATTATATGTAAAATATATATAAGTGTTTATAAAAATGAATAGTGAAAATAAATACATTAATATTATTATATTATTATTTTCGGCTTCTGGTATCATAATTTTCTGGATATGTTTCTAGTAGCACTATTCTCTCATTTTAAATTGTTTAAAAATAAAAATATAAAATCATTAGCATTTAAAATAAGAATTAAAATAAGATTCTTTTAACATTTTTTTTTTGTACAAAAGAGGTTCTTAAGGCCTAGAGAAAAAAGAAATAAAATGTAATTAACAAACAATTCTAATAAGTCTAGGGAAGGAGATCATCAATTAAGATGATCTTCAATTCATCCGATAAGAGGACTGGGAGAATGAAGAACTCAATGTTGTTTAAGATAAGACAATAATTGACTAGTCAATTTGCACAGCGATTTCATTCACGTCATGTATGGTTGAATTTGACATGTCAATTCCGCTAAGTTATCTTTTTAATTCTACGAACTAAGGTTGGAAAATATGATCATCCACGTGCTCTTGACATAACATATCTACCAATACTTTGGAGTCACTCTAGAGCACTAGGTTTGTAATCCTTTATTGTCATGCTAACTCCAACTAATGCGACATTGTCCACATCTCAATAGTGAGAGCATTACACGTATCAATTTTCTACGCTCCTAATCTCATAAGAATCCTGAAAAATGCCTTCACATCCAACAATGGATGTAGAACTCTTGTAAGTATCATCGCAATTAAGCTTGATCCAATTGTTATCTGGTTGGCTCCAACGGACATGCATGATCTCTAGTCTCAATAGATTTTATTCACATGGTTTCCATTCTCGATCTCCTTCACAAGATGCATGATTGTTTCAATTGTGTTATTAGGACGCTTTCTTCAAAAATTGATTTGTTCCTCCATTTCAATAGGTACCAACACAAAATCATAAAGATGGACTGCCACTAAACTCTCTGATACTCTACAATACCCTCTCTAAGATTTTAAGATATCCAATTCCTGCAAAAAAAAAAAAAAAAAAGAAGTAAAAATGAGTCATTTTATCGGTAGGAACAAATCTAATCCATACTTATGTCGCATATGGACAATCCCTAAGCACACGAATCAAAGATTTTTCAGTGTCCTTACACCAGTTGCACTTAATAGAGATTGTCGGGTTCCATTTATGCCGTGTATAATTTGTCAAAAATCACTTATGTGACATAAGTCAAATGAATGCTAGATTCGATGAGGGCTTTTTCACTTTCAAATAATTTTCCAATTGGCATCAGAAGCAGTAAAAGTCTTTTAACATTCTCTAATCTTATTTATTTTAATAAGATTAATTTAACATTTTTTTATAAAGATATCTAATTTATAAATTTTTAAAAAAGAATAAAATAATAAATAAAATATTAATTTGAAACAAAGGTCAAATTAACTGAAAGGAAAATAATGGTACACGCTATAATTTAATATTATTTTATATGTATCATTTTAAAAAACAATTAAAACATAGCATAGTGTGAGTGTCAAGATTTAAGAATCAGGGAACTAAGAAAATGTGTATGTAGTAGAACCTACAGACATTTGGAAGGGGGATATAGAATCATCTTGAAAACATAGCCCAACAATTAAAGAAGATCGCCTTTTCTGGCCCAAAGTTAACGCAACAGAGCCCATTGGACACAAAGCGTGCATTTTTTTACTAGCCGTGTAATTTTTTTATTTATTTAATTAATTTAACAACAAAACTCATACACTAAATAAAAAGAAGAAAAATATCGCAAGTAAGGTGAATGTAAATTGATTTATATTTAAATTCACATAAAAAATAATTTTATCAATTTATATTATTTGAATAGTTTAGATCAAAATTACTTTTAAATGTATATTTATCAAAGTGGACTTTAATTATGTCTCTTAGATTGTCTTTTAGATTGTCTTCAAAAACATGAATCTTCTTTTATAGTATGTGAAGTCAAATATATTGTTATCATAAAATACTTTTGTTAACATCAAAACTCTAAGTATAAAACCAACTTGATTCAAACATCACCAACCCAACCACAACACTCAACAATCGTAATAAAGCAAATCTTTGTAGTAATTAATACAAACACCTAAGATGCATTAATAATCAATGATAATAAATCAAATAAGATTGTCTCAATATCCAAATATGCAAAACATGAACATATATTAGCAACATGCAATCATGATCTCTAAGCACACATAAGAAATGTTTTAAAAGGAATTTCTATATTACCTTTAAGAATAAAAATCAAAGGAGATGAAATCCACAATTGTTGAGCTTTATGTTTCCATTTCAAACATATATTAACCCCAAAATTGACTATTTTTTCTCTATTTCTTTTTCATGGTTGAACCCTTAATCTTCTATCTCTTCTTGTTTTTTGTTGCCCTTTTTCTTTGTTCTCTTCATCCTTCATTCCATCTTCCTATCTCACAATTTCCCTTGTCTCCTTTTTCTTTCTCTCAACTTTTTCTCATTTTATTGCTTTTTTTTTTCATCTCATCTCACCTCTCATCTCCTCTATTCTCTTCCTCTTCTCTCTATTTCTTTTCTTTCTTCTCTTCTTTCTATTTTACAATATGTCTCCCACGCACACTATTTATATTATTTTATTCATATTCTTATATCTATTTTTATTTAATTTATTTATTTGAAGATTGATAAACATACCCCTCTTAAGTGGGTTGCACCCCCTATTAAGCACTCAATAATATTTTAGTAGTTACTATTCACTCAAATTTCTACTCATACAAATTAATTATACCTTATCATATATTATATAGGTCATAATACTAATTATTCTTCTCATTATAATTATTGTTCTAACTATAAAAGTGATCCTAAGTAGCATAAAAAAAAACTAAAATTTATTATACATTTACCATTCGAATTTCTAATAGATTATGTTATCAATAAATTATCACTGCATGTGATTTTATAAGGAATTAGTGCATTTATTTAATTATAGTAATAATAATAAGGATATATTGATAATAATTTAGACAATGAAAGTTGGGGTATTACATCTAACATATAAGATAGAATTATTTAATTAATCATACGATTTAAAAAAATCAAATTATTTATTTAGCAGTGTGGTTGATATATTTTTTTTAATTAGAACAAATTATTTCATTGTTTTTTTTAGTATTTATTTTTTATAAACTTAAAAAATATAACATGTTATCTTAGAAATTATCAATGTAATTTTTTTCAAAAAAATAATTTTATTATTTAAAAA
>JBBPBP010009780.1:3172368-3185401 GCA_037974735.1 Cicer chorassanicum
TTGTTCTATATTTTTTATGATCAATCATACATGTTTGAATAATAATTTATATATTTTTGTTGGAATAATTGTTTTATATTATGGTTTGTTGACTTGTTCTATATTTTTTTATGATCAATCATGCATGTTTGAATAATAATTTATATATTTTTGTTGGAATAATTGTTTTATATTATGGTTTCTTAAAATGATCTTTAATTTTATTTATTTATTTTTTTACAAATGTTTTTGTGAATTTATCAATTAATATTTTTTTAAAAAGTTGATAGGGTGATCCACCATCTTACCTTAAAAAGGTGGAGAATGAGATTTTCAACCTTTATTCTTTGTTTGGATTGTTAAAGGAAAGAAAGTAAGAAAAAAGAATATTAGAGGAATAAAAGTAAAAAGAAAGTGAATGAAAATTGGAGTGATTTTTTGATTGTTTGGTATGGTTGAAAGTGAAAGAAAAGTGGAAGAAAAGAAGGCTGTATATTTAATAAAATAATAAAAATATTATTTCTTAAAATGAAATATATACAAAAATATCTACACATGCTAATTTATAATTACTAATATATTAATACAAATCACACATTATTGTTATTATTATTGGGCGACTCCTTCTTAGTTAATTTTTAGTCAGATTAATGACGATGTGAAACATGACGGACATGTTATACAATCTTTAATTCTTCCAGCATTTGAATAGTTTTTTGTTGTGGTCATTAAGACATTATAAACATCTTTCTTATAAAAGTATTATTTTTTTAACAAGTGATGAATTGAATATAATACTTAAAAGTTTACATTTAATTCATACTTTTTATAATTTTATTGTTTTTTTCTTTTAAATTATATATTTCGTCTGTTTTATAATGAAAATCACTTTAAAAAAATGTAAACATTATTTATAATTTTTAATATAATTTTAATTATTTTTTTTCTGTTTTAACATATTGTTATGATTTGCATTAATAATAATAAAAAACTCATCACTATTTATTAATTATTACATTTATTAATATATATGTAAAATTAATATTCTAGTGATCCGTACAATCGAGTTTGAAAAAACCAAATAGGCCCACATCCGCTTGGTCAAGACTAACCCATGGATAGGTATGATATGACGGTATCATCCGTGATCGCTCGACGCTATAATTAATAAAAAAATAAAAATAATCGTAAATTAATTACCACTTATTGCTTTTGATTTCCTTCTTTCGTCCCATCGCGACCTCACTCTACCATAATATAATTACCTTCTTTCATCCCATCACGACCTCACTGTACCATAATATAATTACAAGCATCTCAGAGAAAATAAATTCAGTATTTTTTGTCGTTTGCTACTAAGATTGATAAAATGGAGAGCAGCGCCGCCCTTACTGGCATACGACTGAGTTCCTCGATCTGCCTCTCCCGCCACTCTTCACCTTTTCTTTCTCCCTCATTTCCACTCAAACCTTCTCTCTCCCTCAAGGTAATTCCATTTCCCCCTCTTTTTCTCTCTCTTCATTCCTAACCGTTTTTCACTCTCTTCTGTTTCACAGTTTCAAAAGCACTTTCCATCCACTTCTCAGAATGTTCTCGAAGCTTCTTCTCCTCTCAGGCTTTCTGCCACTGTTTCTGCTAATTACAGGTTCTTCCTTCATTTTCATTTTTTTTTTAATTAATAATCGTTTGTTTTAGTTTTAATGTTTGACTTTGATTACGATGATGATATTGAATGGTACAGTGAGGCGATTGAGTTGGCTGATATAGATTGGGATAACCTCGGATTTGGTCTTCAACCTACTGATTATATGTATATTATGAAATGCACTCAAGATGGAACCTTTACTAAGGGTGAACTTAAGCGTTTTGGGAACATTGAATTGAATCCTTCTGCTGGAGTTTTAAACTATGGGCAGGTTATTAAAATGTTCATTATTTTGAATTCATGTTTTCTCATATTTGACTTGATGTAATTGCTTTTGACCTTAATCTGTATTTGGTTTTTGAATCTGATTTTAAAGGAATAATTTCTGATTGAGTAGATATCATATTGTAATTGTATTAGTCAGAGAATTTGTTTTCTTTGTAACAGAGTAATAATTCTAACTGTTTTAATCAGAATTGAAATATCATTTGTGTCTCTTATGTTTGGATTGAGACTTAATTAAGCCTTAGGCTAGGTTTGGATTGATGGAATGAGATGGAATAAGTTTATGTTCCATTGTTTGGATTGTCAAAAAGAGAATGAAATGATGTGGAATATACTGGAATGCTTTCCATCCTATTCCATAACTTACCCTCACTTTTGTTCCCCTCCAATTTGGGAGTAATGAGATGGAATCCTTTTCAAAATATTCATTCCATCCTAAAATATCCAAACAATGGAGCTTTTATTCCCTTCTGCCCCACTCCACTATGACATATCCAAACATAGCCTTATATTATAGTCAGGGACGATCTAGAGAGTCATTAGTCGGCGGGCCAATTAATTGAATATAACATGAAAAAAATATTAGTCTTTAAAGTTCGGCGCTATGCGCCGCTATTTGAGACTGACAACATATTTAATAAAAATTTACACTCCAAAAATTTTTTAGATGAATGGACTAATGTGTCATGATTTTATAATTTGACACATTATTTGTGGATTCTTTTTTTAATGATTAAACTAAATTCCGCATTTATTCATAGAATTAACATAGATTTATTACTCTTTTAAATGTATAAAATATAATTTTCAGACAAAATTATTTGATTAATATTGAATTCCACAAAATTTATATAAACTGTTTTATCTGTATTGATTTTTAAGAATTCATATTTTTTTATTTGGATTTAATCAAAAATAAATATTTTGTTCAAAAGATACATACTTTGAACCATTAAATTAGTGTCCAGCTTTTGCTATGTTTTTGGTTCGGTCTCTATTCTCGACCACTTATTTGTGTTACTATATATGCAATGTTGGCTATGCGTAAATTTGCCCTCATTATTCATTTGGAACTTTCACTTTAGCATAGAATTATCAAGCATCCATATGTATATGTTTTGGACAAAAATGAAAGAGGGTGGGAGGGGCCAAGGCCCATGCCTCCCCCTGCCCAAATCCATCCCTGCTTATAGTATAAACGGTTCAAATAAATGCTTATGTATAAGCTATTTCTTTCTATAACAAAAGATAAAATAAAGTTAAACCAGTTTCACATATAAGTTATAAGTTGTTTTCATGAGCTATCCTGAAGAGTTTATGAAAATTAACTGAACAAATCTTAAAGACATGTCATAAGCTATTTCTATAAGTTCTCTCTACCAATCTGAGAAGTGTTTATGCTAGTAAATAAGCTCAATCCGAATTGCATTGTTGGTTTATTTGATAAATAATTGGTTTCTCTGGTTCACAATTATTGTAGGGGTTATTTGAGGGTTTGAAGGCCTACCGTAAAGAAGATGGGAATATACTCCTCTTTCGTCCAGAAGAAAATGCTTTACGGATGAAGATGGGCGCCGAGCGGATGTGCATGCCATCACCTAGTGTAGAACAGTTTGTGGAAGCTGTGAAGGATACTGTTTTAGCAAACAAACATTGGGTACTATATAACCTATCATTTGCTATAATTTGTTTAGAGTTTTTTAATACACATAAGCTTGAAATGGTGAGTTTTGGTTTCAGATTCCCCCTCAGGGTAAAGGTTCCTTGTATATTAGACCTTTGCTAATGGGAAGTGGAGCTGTACTTGGGCTTGCACCTGCGCCAGAGTACACTTTTCTAATTTATGTTTCACCTGTTGGGAACTACTTCAAGGTAATGCATTTACATTGCTACATTGAAATACGAAATCTTGTTCTTTATTATTTAAGCTATTATAAATCTTACATTATTTTCTTTCAGATGTAAATATCATAAACAAAGAACTTTGAAAAGGTTTACTTGAAATTTTGAAAATAGCTTTAAGATTTTCAAACTTGATGGTCTATGTAAAACTCATCACTGTTAGCTCAAGTTGTAAGCCCGTAAGCATTTACCTTATACAAATATGATATTCTGGAAAACTATAATAGTATCTAAACATACTACCATATCCAAATTTTAGATACTATGAAACCTATAATAGTGTCTAAACATACTACCATATCCAAACCTATAATGATTTGCAGAGAGCTCGATACTTAGCTGCATTATAGGGTTTCATAGCAACGTGGTAGTATATTCATGCTGTGTTGGGTAATTTGCTTGTAGATATTAGATCTCCTTTTAGGCTTGTTAACTTGCAGCTAGACTTGTGATTTTGTGTGTGGTTGACTATGCTCGAGTCCACCCCTATTGTGAAATGAGTTTGTATGCGTGTTAACCCGACTTATCTACCTAGATCACGTACTTGTACAGTTCCTGCGTTCATTTGCAAGTTGACAACCTGACATCGATGAATAGCTTAAAGTATGCGAACTGTGATGCAACATTGTTAGTGATACCATGCTAGTGATGTGCTTCCACACAGAGGAGAGAATCGGAGAAAACTTTCTTGTTGATTCAATGATCACAATCAACTAAAATAAATTATTGCACTGCATACACACATATACCAATAGACTATGGCAACCTGCTGTCATAATTGCTCTAACTGAATCTGACTTTAATGGCTTAATAATGTTACTACATATTCTCACGGTCACTCGTTATAAATGTTCAACAGAAATTTAATATTTACATTGCTTTTTGTTGTAACTGAATGGGTTGAATTTTCTGTTTAAAAAGATGAAGAAAACTTGTAGAAGCATTTAGGGGTCTATATTGCAGAAATTTTCCTATTTGTACGCTTTATTAGCTACATCCGAATGAAGTTTTCTCCCATCACAACCTATTTTTGACTTTTACTTATACCTTAGGATTATCAGTGTGATGCTATCATAATAATTGTTATTATTAACATGACCAATCTTCACACTTATCTCTTTCTAAATCTTTTAAGGTTGCAATTTTATCGTTTCAAAAGTTTATGGAGTATCATTTTAACCACAGGAAGGTTTGGCCCCAATCAATTTGGTTGTGGAGAGTGAACTACATCGTGCAACTCCTGGTGGAACTGGAGGTGTGAAGACCATTGGAAACTATGCTGCAGTAAGCCAGATTGCATGCCCTTTCCTTTTTCTGTTTGTTTGTCCCCTGACATGTTGTAGATGTTCTCTCTGGTTGCCTTGAATTTTAAATTTAAATAATACTCCATATCCGGTCATTTTTATGAGAAACAACACTTGGATATTCTTGTGGTCCTTATTATAAGAAACATAGACTTATTTTCAGGTTTATTAATTGCAATCATCCTTTTATACACTTATTTTACTGTCATTACCTATGCAAATTGGTTTATTCAACCTTGAATGAATTTAATAATATGGGTAGTTTTAGAATAAAATTTAAATTTATCTCACTATTAATTAAAATCAAGTGATTTAAATGCATTTTATTGGGCTTGACAAGTTAGTCATTTGTTTCTTGTAAAAAGGCCTGAGCTAGTAGCAATTTCAATCTGAAGGTTTTCCTCATTTATTTATTTATTTCAGTTAGCATTATATTTTCAACTAAAGAAATTGCTTTTTTGTACAGTTGTACTGACTAAATGATCATATGGATGAAACTTGAGAATTTTCTTGTGTCACATTCATTTTTCTTCCTCTCTCTTACAATTATTATATTTTTTATTGACAAAACTGACCTTTATGACAAAAATTTCAGAGGTGGCTTGAGTTATCTGTTTGGTTTCTTGATTCTCATTTCTTGACACTGGCATACCTCACCTTTTTTAAAGATACTGACTTTCTCTCCCTCTGCACATGTGCGATTATTCTTCTTAGGTTCTTAAGGCACAGTCTGCAGCTAAAGCTAAAGGCTACTCTGATGTTTTGTACCTTGACTGTGTGCACAAAAGATATTTGGAGGAGGTGTCTTCATGCAATATATTTGTTGTTAAGGTATTATATTTAACAAATCAGTTTAAATTTAAAATTATGATTACACATTTATTATCGTTAATATGCATTACTATTGCATTTACACGTATGATATTACTTTCCACCTTCTCATTTCTCTCGCAATACGAAAACAATTTTTCTGGATGTACAACTGTCAACTGCTGGAATAGTAACATCATTATCTTGTAGCAATTAGAATCTCATGCAATTTATTGTCTGTGCTATTTTCTATCTTAATACCTTTCTGAAATTAGAATTGCAATACAATTTTTGTAAGATGTATAACTCGTTTTGGTTACAATCCCAAGAGCGATATTTGGAGTGAAATTTCCACAGAACTCTATAAACATATCTCACTGCCGCACTGCTAGGTATGTTTAATTTTTGTCTCTTTTACACAAATCTGAATAGATTTCTTAATCTTGCATCATTCGTGTCCAGATGACGATGAAGTTTCTAAATCTTGTATTCTCGCATGTAACTTCGTTGTTACTATCGTGTATTTAATAACTTTCTTTTGTCACTGTGTACAAGTTCATATATATTGTTTTGTTAAACTATTTCATTACAGCATACAGAATTACAATGCCCTAATTTCCATAATTCTTTCAGGGTAACATTATTTCAACTCCAGCTATCAAAGGGACTATCCTGCCTGGCATTACTCGAAAAAGTATAATTGACGTTGCTCGAAGCCAAGGGTTTCAGGTACTAGAATTTAGTCAAGGATGAATATCGTCTTGTCTATTATATTTCATTTCTTCCAAAGTTATGATTTTCAAATTAATTTTTTTTAAAATAATTGAATATGGGTTTTTGATCCCTAGACAGTAGTAATAAATGTCAGGTGTGGTTGGAAAATCTAGACTATATTTGCATCTTACTAAGCTGTCAACGAGGAATCTTTTCGTAAAAATAAATTTATATAATGAACAATCTCAATCTTCATTTGATTTTGCCTTTTCTCTGCTCAGTCCCTCGACAAGAATATTCATTTATTTGACACAGTCTCTTTTAACAATTCAACACTTTGCAAATATCATGTGTAGATGAATATTTTTGTCATGTAAAATACCTTCTCAAACTTCCCAAGTTAGATTGCTCTATGTTCAAGTATCATTCACCTCAATGTCTTAATCTATATTTATTTGGTTTGTAATTAATCACTGATTGTCGCCAAGTATATCTCCTGTTCTGTTGTTAGTAACAACAATCTTGCAATGAATTTTCCCAAAAAACGCATAACGGTGTTGATGTTTACCGTAAACTTTGCTTCCCGTTCCAATTGGTTTTATGCCAAAGTACGCAAACGTGTTCATCTTATATGTGCAGGTTGAGGAGCGATTAGTGTCGGTGGATGAATTGCTAGAGGCTGACGAGGTCTTCTGCACAGGAACAGCTGTGGTTGTATCACCTGTTGGCAGTGTTACTTATCTTGGCCAAAAGTACGTCATACTCTCTCTCCATCTCATATTAAGTGTCAAACTTTGAATATTTAACTGTCTCGTCATTGTCTTTAGAATATCAATAAAACCTTAGTTATTGTTTTTCATCAATATACTCTTATTTATTGTATCTCAACTCGCCTAACTACTCCATAAAAATAAGTACACTCAATAATTTTCTAAACAAATGTGCATAACCTTAAAAAACTCTTCATATGAGACAGTTTGTATTAGATGCATTAGCAAATGACTCAAGTCTTTAGCTATAAGTTTATTTTGAATTAATTAATGGTTAACATTTTTTCCCAATATTTATGCAGGAAATCTTATGGAGATGGTATTGGAGTGGTTTCACAGCAACTGTATACTGTCCTTACCAGACTACAAATGGGTCTTGCGAAGGATGACATGAATTGGACTGTTGAGCTGAGATAACAAGCACACTAAGAACAGCCTGCAATGTATCTTTTGCTGAAATACTTGTCTCATTGAATGTCCAAGCTCTAGAAGTATCTTAAAATTTTGCTTTATATCTGATGGGGTACTGTAGATAGTACCATGGTTTGTGTATTGCTATTTATATAATGAACTATATAGCAAGCGCGTAAAGAAATAATTCTGCATGTTAATTTTCTTGCCAGCTGGGGAAGTCATTATCATTGGAATAGTTAACATTTTATCTTGAAAAATTGACATTCTAGAAGCTGTTGATTTGTTGTTGCAATTATGACTAAAATTTTCTTCTTCTGGGAAGTAGAGGTAAAAAAGACCACGGGTTATATCGAGTTAAGTGTCTAAAAGCAAATTTCAAAAGCTTCAATTTCCCCTGGCTACTTTACGAGCCAAACTTTGTTCACGAAATAAAATTGTTTTTTTTACTAGACGAAATAAAATTGGTTGGTCAGTGTCGGATATATATTGTTCGATTCGAACTACAATTATGTGACGTAACAAACAATGCATGGTATGAATTCCATCCGATTTTATTAATGCATCACCAATACCCCTGTGTTTTTCTTCCTCGATTGACCGTAATCACAACTGAGATTTTTCTCGCTTTTGTAGTATGTTCTGGGCTTTTCATATTGTATAATTTTTTGTTCCTTTTGTTTTACTATGTTTTTTTTGGCTATTGACTTTGCTGCTAGAGCCTAGGGTTCTAGACTGATGGTTAGGCGAATATATGAAATTAAAATGGAGGAATTGATTATCCAAATTGCTACTTGCTATCTATTCTTAAATGATAAAAAAGGCGGACTTTTGAAAATGCACCGCTAATGGTCACATTGTCGTAGTGGACTAGTGGTAGCTAACATTTGGTGCGTCATATTTTGTTTTTACTTAGAAGCTATGTTAATACTTCATCCATATATCATTATTTTTTCCATGTTACCATTACTCATTAAAACAACTGCAACTATATGGTGGATTGAATCTCAATAAGAACGTAATGATATTTTAGTTTAACATTATTTTACATTAAAATTTGGTATATGTAATTATTTTCTTTAAATTGTTTTATCTTACATCACATTATTTTTTTTAATCTTCTACGTTTGAGAAAAATGAATCCTAGTAATTTAAAATTTATCGGAAGGTAAATAAAATTTAATCAATAAACGTTAAAGTTAGAGAGTTCGAACCACTCGATTATACACTTTAGTCCGACTACTGAATTAATTATTACTTGCTAAAATAAAAACATGTGAGACTCGTAAATGGACTACACGCTAAGAAAAAGATAAAATATTAACTAGAGATGATGTATTACTAAAAATAATAAAAATAATTATTTTAATGTTTTTATTATTTTTGAAAATAAAAACAATTGTTTATTTCATGAATCCAATATCTTCTTTATTAAATAAATTTACACAAATTTTAATAGATGAAAATAAATGACTTTTCAAAAGAAATGAGCCATAATTAATATCTTCTATTGTACTCATAGATTTAAAAATAAGACAATCTAGAATCAGTTTCCATCTAATTTTCTACATGACAATTGACAGGTGTCTCTTGGCTAGAAGAGTATGCCACTAACATTTAGGATATAATTTTCATTCATTTAACTTGGAAAACTGAAAACATGATTTTACATTTGTAAATATATCCGTAGCTTTGTCTCATATGCCCTTGCCTTTTTGACCTGTGTTCCTCCATCTTCATTTTCACACTTTCTGACTCCACAAAAGTAACCGTAACAAGAAAACCGCGTCGCTGACCCTTCTTTTTCTTTTAGATAATAAGAAGTGGATCCTGAAATGACACAGAAGATTCAGCGCTTTACTTCTTCCAATGAATTAACTTTACTATTAGTCAACTAAACCAAATTAAGAACACTTCTTCTTACAAAGCCACCCACCCTTCTCTTGCTCAACACCATTGCTTTGCTACGATCAGATTTTGTCATGCTTACATAATTTTATTTGGCCCATTTTAACACAAATCCTAAATAACATATTGTACTTGTAGTACAAAAATTACTCAATTCAAATTAGAAAATTAATAATTTAACAATGCACTGGGATCTGAATGCAAAGGATATTTTTTTTTTTAGAGAAGTTACACTTAGACAACTCATTTTTCTCTACACCCACTTATCTACAATAGGCCAATCCTTAAAAATATTTAAAATTTCAACAATCGCATACGTCGGAATTAGAAGTAGAGTTAGTCGGGGTTAGAATTAGAGTTATCTTTTCTATAACTAAGATAATAACTTCAATGATATTTATTTAAAAAAAATAAGAAAAAACACATTATGTATCTAGTATGATTTAATATCAATAAATCATCGTCTTATACATAAAGACAACGAAGATCATAAATCATTACTTATAATAATAACTTCAATTCTTGTTAATTTTTTTAATAATTTTTAAATAAATATCTAAAATGGACCAATTATAAAGTATTATAATGTAGAGCTCATCCATTAAAAACCAACATTTTCATAAAAATATTGGATGACATATTCAACTTTAACACTGCTGGTATGTATTATTCTGTTAGAAAGCAGAGAAGAACCTAGTCAAGAAAGACCCCTTGGTGCTAGTTTTCGTATAGAACTGTTAGAAATATATCATAGGACCTTGTCAAAAAGACACTTTCATACCTCTTAACTAGGTCCCCCATCACGCAAGCAGAACATGGAAAAAAATGTACCTCAACTCCTTTCTACTTTTATTTTTTTACTTTTATGAAAAAAGTGAGTTAACCATGGTTAGTTCATTACCATGGAAAGAGAATGTAAAAAGAGTGAAAACTATGAAGGACGGTGGCCTACCCCCAATACCATTTCCTTCCTTTCGTTGAAATATTTGTGTACTTTTGTGATTTCTTCTATAACCTGAATTTTATAACAAGATGTAAGTATAAAATTAAACTCATACATAACTTTATATAAATGTTTTGTTTGACTTTTGTCTTTCAACATGTAATTCGTTTAATTAAATCGATTGAACCGATTGATTCGGCTCAAGTATTTAATAAATTTAGACAAATGAATTAAGAGTATTTAAATTCAAAATTAATTGAAGTAATCAATAATTAGATTTTATTAATCTATAGTCAAATTTATATTACCAAAGGTCGGAAACAAAAAAAAAGAAACTTCTAATTTGAATTTTATAGAAAGAACTTTTGAGAAATATACTATTTAACTAGTGAGTTAGTGTGTAATCTGTACACAACCAAATTCGTACATGCAATTCTCTCTAGTGGTCCTTACAATTGAAATAATCCTTCCTTTTCTGATTTATTTTAATTCTTCTTTCTGTTGGCAGTGTTAGGTTGTTCCATTTAAACAAAAATTCCTCCCTGATTAAGACAAATTCAATAATTTTTGTTAAAGCCTATTCTGACAAGAAGTAGCAGCCTAACTAGATGTGATAGAAATTACATTCTTGCATAATAAATTGTATATATATATATATATATATATATATATATATATATATATATATATATATATATATGTGGAAGGACCATTAATTATAGCAGCTCCGAACAAAAGTCAAAAACAGAGTTAATTTTTCTTCTTCTGAAATTAGTGCTTGTTTTACGAATGTTTTTGAAAATAAACAGATAGCCTAGAGATTAGACCCGTAGTGAAGTGAGTGAAGAAGAGAACAAATAATAGAAAGAATTATGCAATGACGGGGTCAGAAATTTTAATTGGTTGGAGCAAGATTATATATTATAAAAGTTTATATAATAGATACATTGTTGCATTAAGAGATAAAATAAGTATATCATTATCACTAAGCAAAATTGAAGACACCTCAATATCTACAAATTAAAGTTGTTTCTTTATGTGTCTTCACAATTTAAAATTATTTTTCCACTTTCAATACTATGAATAAAAATTAGTATTAAAAATATTTTTCTCTATGTATGTGATGGAATAATTCTTCAACAATTTATCCAAAGTGGGGATAATAATTAATTTTTTAATGAAAAAACTTAAGTTATACAAAAAAAATAAAAAAAAATTAGTGGGGCAGTTGTCCGCAATTATCATACCTTGAATCAGTGCTTGGGATTATGATTCTATGTTTTCCAATTTTGTAATACTACTATAATTTAATTGACATCCACTACTGCTGTAAATTTTTTTTATAATATCAATCAATAACAATTATTTTTTGTGTGACTAATGTGTGCCATCTTAATTTTAAGCAAATCAATTACTTTTTACTCGAAAAAAATTCCTTTCAATAACTAAGCTGTTTAACTCACAAATATCTTATATCTATTGAAATCTCATATTTCCTCTCCAATATATATATGTACACAAAAATGCTAAGCAACTCACAAAAGACATGACATCTTATCTTCGCGCAACTCTCCCATTTTATGCAACCCAAAATCACATGAGACACGGAAAAACAATATTTTTTTTTGCAACAAATAAATGTAGTTAAAAAAATCCTATTGGAGTTTATATAACAACAAATATATTAAAATTAAATTCACAAGCTATTGCATTTTATTTCTCACTCACACATACTTGGTTTTATATTTTTTGATAAGCAACAATAATAAGAACAAGGAGTCCTCCAACCTATTACAACAAAGTTAAAGCATCAAAATCACAAGCTTTGCAAGCAAGGAATTGGATTGTAGCCCCAGTTAAGAAATACATAGCCACCGAGTCTATTTTCTTGCTTAAAAGCCAATGCCAATACACCAATTTAATTGGTTCCAACACCTTCTCTAAATCTACTACTTCCCCTCTAAAAACATGCATGTGTCTAAAAAAGATTATTACTTTTAGTCTCCATATAAATATAAAAAAGAGTATCGTTTTTATTTACAATTTTATCATTCATTATCAATCAAATAATTTACCTTTTTTTAAATAATTATACAAAAAATTATAACATCTATTATTTTAATTGATAAAAGCATAAACGTCTACATGCTAATTTATGAAAATAAAATTACATCAATTTTTTACTTTGAATTACCATTATTAGCAATTTTAATTACATTAACTGTTAATAATGGTAAATTAGTAAAGTCTTATTTATCTTATTTTTATTTATTTTTAAACTATATAAAATGATGGAAATGTAATTATTAATATTATGTACGTCTAGAGTTTAGTGCAACATTTTTTCTTTAAGCCACATCAT
>JBBPBP010009780.1:3209058-3221393 GCA_037974735.1 Cicer chorassanicum
AACAAACTTTTAATTAATTTATATAATTTTTATAAATAAACAATTTGTATCTTTTTTTACCACCAACAATAAATATTATAAGAAAAATATTAATTGACTTTCTCATAAAAGATAAAAAGGTAAATAATTATTTTAGGCTTTGTGAGAAGTTGTCACTCTTGTATTTAATTCATCTAAAAATTCAAATTTATCATCAAACTATCAAAACTTCAATCACAAAATATTTTAAAAGCAAGTTATATTTTTTAGAAACTTTTAAGATTGTAAATTATATCTTTAAATAACTATTTTAATTATCTACATACAATTTAAAATTACAATAGAATCAAATACTAAAACGACAAAGTTATACGATTTCAGAGACAAAAATAATTGATTTACCTAAAGATAAAATTAAGAATGGAGATACTCCTGTATTAAAAAAAAAGCATATCATTTTGTATGAATTGAAACTAAGATGTGTTTTCCGGGTGTTCATCACTAATCATCAATTCAGACAGCTTTTTGTTTCTACAAATTTCTTGAAAAGTGACTTGACTAAGCAAAAAGTTGCTTAATGAGAGTTCGAGTGATTCGTGGAGAGCGCCATTAGCAAATAACAACACACCACGTCATCATTAAAAAAAGTTAACTTTTTGAGCTGTATGATTATTTCCAGAAAGTTTAACACAGCCAATTGTTTACATCTTGCTTTTTTGATTGTTTACAACTTTGCCTTTTTTGTGTGCGTTTGAAAACACCTTTGCACGATTTTGAGCCTTCATACGCACCTAGTGACGATTGTATAAAAAATAGAAGTATCTTAAAATTCAAAATTCAACGCTACTCAATATTTTTTTGTTTTTGGTACAAGACTACTCAATATTTTTATGTATTATTCTCAAATATAAATAAAAAATAGTTCATATTTAATAGTAATTACAACAATAAAAATTAATTATATATTTCAATTTTCGGGTCATTTGATAAAGTGATATATATTATAAAATGAATAAAATAATTTTTTATTTACAAATATAATTAAAGTATTTTGGTATATTTATTCTCTAAATCAATAAATTAACAATTATTTTTATGAATCTCAACTTTAGTATTTTAAAAGAAATTATTTTTTAAAAAAAGTATTATTTTATTATTTATAATCAATACTAATTTTTATATTGTATAATATAAATATTTAATATTCACTATTAATGAGTAATAAAAATTCAAAAAAAAAATTATTTCACAGACATTTTTAATAAATAATATTTAATTATTATAATTTTTTAAATAAAAAATTTATTTTATTTAATCAAATTTATTAATATATATCGAATTAACACAAGTCCGTTAGAATTTCTCAATTTTTTATAACCAATTTGGTATTTTCAACTAATTAATGATATTTTTTGTTACGGCAAGCCTATGAGGAACACATCCATAGGGCACCCAAAAGTTGGAATATGCAAATCATAGGAGAAAGAGAAACCATAAATTAATGTTGAATTTGATATCCTCCGACCCACCACTAAATGTTTTCCTATCTACTCATTAATTCTCCTTGAAAACTGTTGGGTCAGTGGAAAATCCATAAGAAAGTCGGCACAATACCACCGCCAGCGTCGGCAGTAACCCACGGCGTTTGGCCGCTTATCTCTCCGGCGCTCTCCTTTATGCATGCGCACGTAATCTCTCCTCTCGTTACCAATATTGCCCGTGTTCACACATATGTCATTCTTAATTAATAGTCATACTATAAAATATAGCACGTTTTATTTGCAAATATATTGTATATAATTAATTAATTACATAATAATTCTCTTAAAGAAACAATTAATTAATTAGTTTTCAAACTATATCTTTTAATGAATATTATGTGCGTCACTTTTGAGTAATTACTTTTATTTTGTATTTATGATAATAAAAATAAGACAAATTAAATGGTACAATAAAAAATAAAATGTGTATAAAATTTTTTATTAATAATCTTTTTTAATTTGTCCATATTCGCATTACTACAATATTTTTTAAAATTGATTAAATTATATGTTAAGTTTTTAATACACCGTATATCCCCTAAAAATAATTAATGGTTTAAGACCACAATTCCATAGATAGCCGCGGCTCCCTAATAAAAAATTTTGATCAATAATTTTAACATCGTCAACGTTATAGATCTAGAGATGTAAGTATTTCGGACAATTGAATTTAGTCATATTTGTAATCATGTTGTCATTTTGTGATAAGTTTTCGTTTTACACTATTAATTAACTTTGGTGTGTTGTGCGTTTATTCGCAGATTTAACCGCATTGTTTTTAGTAAATTTAAATTTGTATTGTATTAATGTATATATAATTTCGATTAATTATATTGTCGAAATAAAAAAGTTAATTTGTTATGATTCTTATTCTATTTTCTTCCTTTATAATTTTTATTTAGTGTAAAATGATCTAATATGATATTTTTTTATGATAAAGTGAGTAATTTGATAATTATTTTTTATATAAAAAAAATATATTTGGTTATTATATACTTCAAACTTTTCGTCGATCACATTCACACCGAGAAAATTTTTCATGCATATGCAAGGAAATTGATCCATATTTATCATTTCAGAACCAAACTCACTAGCTCTACAACTCACACTTCACGTCCAAATGGACAGAGTGCGTTTTTCTTAATTTCTATCTACAATTTCACATTACAAATTAATCAAAACAACAAAAGTAGGATCCTATTAACTCCACCGAAAATATATATTCGAGGAGTAAAAAGTAAAAATAATAAAATAAAAGTTAATAATAACAATTGTGCATGTGCATGCATTCCTTCTATCAAGTATCATTCACACCATGACCATACTATCGTTCTTCTTGTTCACGATGATCACGTGACGATAGCCGAAAAACCCAATTCGAAAACGACTTCCTCGTAAACCTTCTAGAAGATTGGGTACTTCTTCTACTCTTCTTACTACAATTATTACTACTACACTCTTCACCATTCGAGTTTGCGACAAAGTCCTTTAACCTTTTCATAGCTAGGTTTAAAGTATCTTCCGACATGTTAGCAAAACAAACACGAAACCATCCTGGTTCGTTGCAATGGCACGACGAACCAGGTGAAATGTTTAACCCAACAACATACAATATCTTCTTCCATAGCTCCATCTCAGCTTCAAATGTATTGGAACTTAAAAGGTTTCTCATATCAACCCAACAAAACAAGCCGGCATTATTTGTTTTGAGACAATTAATACCTGCTTTCTCTAACCCTGAAACAAGCATTTTTTGTCGTTTTTTAAGTCTTTTTTGATTCTCAGATATGTAGTTTCTTGTGAATTTTTTGTCACCTAGCATAGCTGAGAGAAGATATTGTGTTTGTGATGAAACCAAACCAAAGCTTGACATTTTCGTTGCAGCCGAAACGACTTTATCGTTTTCAGAATAGATAGCACCGACTCGGAAACCTGGTAAACCTAAATCTTTGGAAAGACTATAAACAACGTGAACTCTCTCCAAAACGTCAGCGTCAAAATCTTTAAAGTCACTTCTGTCTTTAACGACTTCCGTGACACTGACGAAGTTTGGAGAGGTAAAAACTGTCCCAGAGTAAATTTCGTCGCTTATTAAATGCATGTCTTTGTCTTTGATGAAGTCAATGAGAAGGTTCAATTCATTTCGAGACATTGTAGTGCCTAGTGGGTTTGATGGGTTTGTCACTAAGACCCCTTTGACTTTGAGGTTCTTCTTCTTTGCTTCTTCATGAGCTTGTAGCAAAGCCGATTCAGTTATTTGGAAATTGTTTGAGCTTGTGCATTGTATTGGAACTATTTCCACCTCAGTTCTCCACTTCAAGTCTCTATCAAATCTGCATATAGAGAAAAAAAAAATTAGCGACAAAAAAAATTTAAGAGAGCAAAATACGAAATTTTTATGTGAACTTTTTTAATATGTAAATATTAGTAATTGTTCACAATTTTGTTTTTCTTAATGATGATAAAAAGGTAGCTGCATGCATAATAGTAGTATATGAAAATAGTAAAATAGAAAAGGTATACGTACCCTGGGTAATAAGGAGTGGGTAAGAGAAAAGCGTCTCCTTGTTCAGCAAGGCAAAACATGAGAGTCTCATTTGCAGAAGTGGAACCTGCCGTTAGAACAATGTGGTTTGGATCAAAAGTTACTTTGTTTCCTCTAATATCAGCCATGAAATCTACCAATGCCTTCTTGAATGAAGGAAGACCATGGTAGTCTTGGAAGAGAGCAAGTTCACGGAATATTGATTTTCCATCACGTTTGAATCCTGCTACATCTGGATTCTTCTCGAGCCAAGACTCAAGTAGATCAAAAGATAACTGAAAAATAGAGACAATTTTTTTGTTAGCCCACCATCTTAATTAATTATTTGGACAATAATAGCTTGATTTGATGGCTTGGCCTAGTTAGATTGTGACACAAAAACATATAATTTGTTTCTTTATATAGTTTTGTTTTTTTAATCAATTAGCACCGAATAAATAACATGGTTGTTGGTACGATACTTAATATTAATGAATAATATATTTAATATATATATCAACCTGATTTTCAGCAAGACCCATCTGAATAATTCCTTTGGGATTTTTCACCTCATCGTAAGGGTTCTTTTCATATTCCTGCCAACCTAGGAAATATGAAGAATCTTGGCCATGAGAATTGCATGTGGCTTTTGTAGATAGTAACTTCATTTTTCTTTTAAGTGGGGGGTGCTATTAGGAAATGGATAAAGACTAATTTTGTAGATGTAAATAATGAACGTATGAGAGGGACTAGAGGGAGAGAAAGGATAGAGAGAATTTAACACTTGATCTTTGGACTGAAATGTTTGAAGAGGGATTGGTGTGTGATGTTGTAGTGAGGCAAGTATTTATATATGCAAAATCAATCTCATAAGTCACACGTAGCCACGTGACGCTGAAAACAACACTTTTGACCAAGGTGAATGCCAACGCGGAAAGATAAAGTGATATATATGGTGGAATTGAAGGAGGCAAAACCGTTTCATTATTTTTTTTATATAAATAAAACCTTTTAGTGAACGAATGTGTTATTTGTTTTCTACGCACTACTTTACCTACCGTTCCCGAATATCACTCCGTATTGGTCAGCACAAAAATATTATAGCGAGTGTCATCCACCGGCTACACTATCGGGTGGGTTTGTATAGATGTTTATCTTACACAAAATTATGTGTTACTTCATATCTATGTCGGTAATTTTTTGGGGTATATAGTTTGAATAAGTAGGTTCATTAGAATGTATAACCAAAATAAAAGGTTCATAAGGATGTGATGGTGGTTAATTTTAAAAATAGGGAAGAAACAAAAGTCAGTAACTTGGGAAGGGAGGGATATAGTAGACTTTGTAGTGGCGCCGAGAACACTATGCCGACAACAAATCTCAAAGGAAATGGGTCAGAGGTGACCCACACAACCACAATGGTCATGAAGATTTTAATTTTGATCCTATGCTATTCCACATCGTGGACCATATTGCTCCCTCTTGCACTAACCTTCATCCAAATTTTGTCGGCCATTTTCTTCAATCTTGTTTTTACTTCCCCAAATAAGCCCAAGATGAATCTTCATTCTTTTTTTCATTTTTCTTTAGTTAGGGTATGCCTCATTATTTTGGCACTATAACAAACAAACATACTGGGTTTTACTTGTCTAATTTAACCCCATTTTTCTATATTAAAAAAACATAACATGAGAATAGAGCAATTAAAATAACTAAGAGAGAAAAATGTTGTTTAAAGAGAGTGATTTTTATTGCTTAGTATTATAAATGCTTATCGTAATGGTGAAAAACTACTACATATGTTTTTATAGCAAACATATATGTAAAAATGCTTCTATTAAAAGTTAAAAAAGAATTAAATAATTAATTTGGCTTACCACCGTGTGGTGTATCTGAATGATGAGGAATAGTGTCTTTTTCAAAGGTGATGTGAGATATGTTGCCAAGGTTCTGAATCGCATCAAAACAATTTCTTGGACATGGTATATATTGGTAAAACATATAGAAATCATTGTTTGTTGAATTGATTGTTTTTATTTATGAATTTAATAGGCATTTGATGAATTGGAAAATATAATTTTTGTTTGTGAATTGATGTAAGAACCTTTTAGCATGTTTGCAAAGCAGCTAACATTATATATATATTACTAAACAGGCATTATATAATTGATCATTGGTAAATGTTGACATTAAAAGTTAAAAATTGTTATGGAAAGGGCAAATTTAATGTCACCAATGAATTAAAGTGGTATTTTAATGTAACTTTATTCTTTTCTTTCTTCTAAATCATAATCTTAAAAAATAGTTATACATCAATTTTTTGTTACGTCTAGTACATCAAATTGATTTGTCAAACATAGCGACCTATTTTAATAGTATTATGATGATTAGTGGAATAGAACCATACAACAAACCAATAAAAGTTAGATCTACACGCTGTTGTCCATTGTCAATCCTCGCTTAATTATTGTTCTTACTACAGTTTTTTAATGTATGCAATCTCGCATATGAAAAATGACAATAATTGTGCACTTAATGTTCTTATATATATTCTGCCCATTTTTCATTTTTTAGCACTATATTTCTCTTTCTAATAAGAAGAAAATTTGATAATTTTTTTTCCATTAAAAATTTATAAATTTTAAGATATGCTTTTATTGTTTAAATGATACTTTTCTCTTGTTTAAAAAGCTATGTGTCTTTTAATAGTATTAGTTAATGTCTCACAATTTTTCACTAAGGCATATTTGAAAAACTATTCTAAAATTTACCGCAGTTAATATTTTTTTATCTTGTTCGTCTTTATGGTTCTTCTTCATGCCAACATAATACTATTTATTGTTGACTGGTTTGAGATCTAATTCATATGTTATTGATGCATGTTAAGTCCAATTAGTCTACTCTTATGAAAATTGCCTTTCAAATCATATACGTACTATTTCAAAAAAGTGAAGCACCATTTTTAATGGTAATATAATGTGTTACGACTAAAATCCTATCATTAATTGTAGTTAATAAATTAAGTAGGTTGAAATATAATAAATAAGAATATATTAGTAAAAGAAAATAATTAATAATTCATTTGCATTCTAAATAATAATTATTTTGAGATAAAAAATATTACAAATGAAACACTTTTTATGAGACGGATGAAATATATTAGATAAATTAATTGATTACACTTGTTCATGAATTAGTTAGTTTTATTACACTTGTTAATTAGTTATTAACATACTTATTTATTAGATATTAGTTATTCTCATTTGTTAAATGAGTTTTTTATAACTTCATGATGTAGAATTCTATTGGGCCTATGAAATATTTGAAGAAAAGTTGATAAAGTGACCGATTTAGCTTTGTTAGTAAAGCCAAGTAGGTTGGTGGGTGGGTTAACAAGTAACAAACTATGCTGAAGATTTGCATTGCCGCATTTCCTTTTCTCTTTTCTCATATTTTATTTTCTTTTAATTTAATCTTTAATTATAGCTTTCCGCCTTTGTGTTTAAGTTTTAATTTAACATTGTTATGAGAATTGCAAAAGACAGCTAACATTTTGCATATAGCTTTCTGGCCAGCGTTTCGAAATTAAGGTGGGTCGCTTGAAACAAAGAAATAAATTAACCACTGAAAAATGACCCTATTAACAATTTAAAAAGTATATGTATATTGTTATATACTATAGTTTGGTCATTTGAGGGTGCATTGGGGACCATATATATCATCTGATTTTTAATCACTTCAAATATGTTCCCACTAAGCAGATCTTTCCCTCTTACTTCCTTTTGGCCGTACAAACTTATATATTCATAATCAAGATTGGGATTTGGAGATTAAATGATAATAATCCAACGCACTAGTAAAGTTACCTTGGTCATATATATAAGTATTTATATGAATCCATCATCTATATAATTACATAAAAAGGCATTATAAGCCGAAGGGACAATTATAATCCCTTTATGAGTTAAACTCTACTTTCTGTTTGAACTTTAGAGTACCTATTATATTCTAAGTTTAATTAATATATCTGGGTACTTTTGTGCACATTTTTTAAAAATTTAATTATTTTACTTTTCTGAAAAATATATTTTTGTTTATAAAAATAACTAAAGAGATAATATCAAGTATAAATCTACCTAGTGTTTAGCACTTTGAGCTTAGGTTGACTACACGTCTACAACTATTGAATAAACTTCATTTTTTTTCATATAAAAATGAAGATATCACATTGGATATTGAGTTTAGGATAGAGGTGTTGCCAAGTTTATTTATATATAATTAATACAAAAGTGTTTATAAGAATGGTTAAGTTATATCTTGTTGAAGTTATCTTTGGTAGTTTGTCTATGTTGGTATATATGTTGTTTATAGGTGATTCCTAGTGACTAATTTATTATTTATGTATGGTGACACCTTTTATTTTCCTGTACAGATTCTGTGTTGGATTTGAATATTTATTTATACTCAAATCTTCTATTATATTCAGATACTCTGCTTTAAAAAAAAAAACTATTAAAAAAACAATATAAACCTATTGTATAAAAAAATTCTTTTTTTTTTTTATATATGATTATATGTATGTGCATCTGTTAGCTCGTCAAATTTTATCATAAGGTAGAAGATGAGACTTTTTAAAACCTAACTTTAAACACATTATTTGTTTTAATTTTAAATAATGTGTTTAAAGTTTTTTTTAGTAAAACAAAAAACTAATCCACTATGCTTTGTTGAATTGCTTTAAAATGCTAGAACGGAAAAATTGTAAAGCCAAATGTCAAAACAAAAGAGGTTTCAAGTCCTCACATCTTAATTAATTAATTAATTCCACATTAACAATAAAATAATACGATTTAACTAACGAGGTTGTCCAAATTGAAGGACAAGCTAGGGAAAAGGGTACCCCATGTACTCACATCCAAGCAAACATCAACGAATATGGTCTCTAATTGGGGTAGAATGATCTGATTGATGCAATTGATGACATTTTAGCACTAGGGAACACACCTAAAATAAGCAGTATTATGGAAGCACAAAACTAAAAACATGAAATGAAAGCCCTTCAATTTTGTATGTGTCAATTTTTTAACCCCGACCACTATTGTTAATATTGCCAAAACCATCTTTTTTTTTGTTTTCATTTTTGTTTCCATAAAGTTGAATGTCCCATTAATTGGAGCCTTGTGTAAACCAAAATGAAAGAAATCTAAATTTCTACTCTCACGTGTGAATGAAGTTACCCTCGTGTTAGTTAAAAATAGAAGTGTTTAATTAAAAATGGAGCAAAAGATAGAAGATGCCACGTGGTTTGTAGTAAAGAAGGGTTATTAAGGCATGTGAAACCCTCGTTTAAGTGCTCCCAATAACACCATCCATAACATAGGGACCATTAGAGAGCTAGGGAGTACATTATGACACCTAACATGATTTTCACGTTAGTCCAATCTTTACTCTCTTACTAGGAGACATTGCCATGGACCACATTTTCCCCATTTATATTCAATGTTGTTCATCCCATGTGGCCCTACTCATTCTGGATGCTTCTATGTCTTTCTCACTTTCTAGGGTGAAAAAAATGGATCAATATATAGCTGAACCATTTATTTGGTGATGAAGGTCAACGAAAATTACTTATATTGACTCCTTTTTATATGTTAGGTCGTGTAGAATTTTAAAACAAGTGAGTTCGAGACTTAATTTTGAAGAACCAAATTAAGCATGCACATGCAGTTTGGCTCAATACTATTATGATATATTGTTCTCTTTAACCATTAACTTTGGTACAAGTAGTAGAAACGTATTGAACTGGGTCTAAAACAAACTTAATGCATGCAAAGTGTTTACCACTTAAAATATATTTCTTTCGGTCTCAAATACTATAACCACTTAAATACATTTACTTTCTTTAATTTTGCTTTTTTCTTATATATGATAACAGAAGTAGTATATAACTTTTCCCTTTGTGCCTAAAAGAAAAAAGAAACTCTTCCTTCAAGGTTGACAACCTTACAATTTGGAATTTTGAAATATACATTAATTGCAAGTAGAAATTATTTTGAATATTCGTTTTATATCTAAAAATTAATGTCTTGACAAATATATAAATTGGATTAGATTAGTTCATTTCGTATATTGTTTTATAGGGGAATGTTAGTAGCTTATATATATATATATATATATATATATATTAGACAATGAACAGAAAAATATTAATAGCAAACATTGGACTAATCCTTTGAAGATGTTCAAGTGCAAACACACAATAGCTACAACTCAAAGAATTGTAGCTTTATCACAAAAGAAAGGTGACACGGTGAAAGGCTTAATTGAGAGGATTCAAATAGAAAGAATTCATTATTTATCTAATATATATGTTAAACAACAGCATAAATTGAGATGTTACATTTTTAATTAAATTGAGAAAATTCAAATGGAGATAATACATTCTCCATTGGAAATTAAAAACATTTTACCCGTCGAAATTATTAGCAAATGAATAATTGTAAATAGGTTGTTTCTTTAAATTAATATCACTAACTATATCTTATTAGTATATCTTGAAAGATGGTAAATATTCATTCATAATAAAAAGCCAAGTCGACACGTGAAAGCCCGAAACTAATACCTGACCGGCCCATAAAAAAGTCAAACGTTAATATTTATGAAGTGGGCAAAGAAGACCATGGAACTGGGTCCTAGACCCACATAGCTCCTTCAGTCCAATAGTTATATTGTCTTATTCCAGTCACATGGACCATGGCCCATGATAAATAACTACTATCAAGACAAAAAATATAAAGTCAATGTGGCTTATGTACACACATCAAAGGGTCTCATTTGCAAATCCAGCTAATTCTTCCAGAAAATTATGGGTTACCTGTCCAAATCAACATTAGAAGAACCCAATTAGTGACTCTTACAGCCCAACTTGAAAGCGAATGCTTGTACTTCCTAGGCCCACATTCAACTTCATCTTTATCTAGATAGTTCTGCATTTTGTTTTGTTTCAATTCATCATTTTTATCTCTTACAAGATTTTAATTTAGTCCATATATTAAAGCAAGTATTTCATAAACAATTAATTAAATTTTTATTAATTTTTAAGAATTTAATTTCTATACACTGTCAATGTAAAATAAAATATTTTACACCGTCGACGTATTATATTTGTGTGATTTTTAAAATAATAATAATTATAGTTAAGTATTTTTAATGATTTAAATGTTATGATTCATTAATATTAATATTGTAATTTTTTTTACACTAATTTTGTGTGTATGTAACAAACTTAATTTTAATAGGTGGAATGATTAGGTGATTTTCTTCAAATAAATTGACAAGTGAATGGGTGTTAGAGAAAAAGAAAAGATAAGTTAAAATGTTCTCCTCCAAAGTTAAATATAAACAAAAATATAAATGTGTTTTGTTTAAAATTAAACAAAATATATTTGACTTTTTTTTATATTTTATACGGATAGAGTAATGACATAGAGTATAACTTAGATATGTCAATTGCCCAAGTTGAAACCAAAAGCAATTGAAAAGAGAAGAGTGGTTAAAGGGATAAACGTTGAAAATATTGAAAACTTTAACTGAAGGATTAAATTGTTTTCCAGGAAAAATAATTTGTTGCTAATTCATGAATATTTTTGCAGTCAATTTCATTGGATTTTTTTCTAAAAGGATCGGTAGATTTGGACCGGTGATAATTACTGTTGTTGTTAGTCAAAGTATAGTTTTGTCTTAAATATTTGATTCGTTTATATAAATTCGTGTTTTTTCTCATTTTCGTTAATTGTTGTTAAAAAAAATTTATGTGATAAATGGAGGAGTGATATGACATAGAAATTTGATGTAGCAGATAAATAAATTAGATAATTAAAAAAGTTAAATTAAGTAATTAAATTGATTAAAAAATAATAGAAAAAAGAAAAATTGAAGTTGTTATATTTTAATCCCTCCATACAGAATTAGAAATAAGTTTGGAGATTATGATTCTCTTTTTCTTTCTCTATCATCCCATCACCATTAGATCACTTACATCGAATCATCATCTTCGAATCACTATCATCGTATAATCATCTTCAAAACACAACTGAAGGAAAGAAGGTTGTGAATGAGAGACTGAAGGTATGATTTCGATATTTTTTGTCCCTCATTTTTGTTTACGTTTGTGGCGGAATGGTGGGGTTTCTGTTTCTTCTTTTAAGGTTTATTTATTTGTTGTTTAGGTTTATGTGTGATGTATTATTACATTCCGTTCTCTTTTTTTTTTTTTTTTTTTTTTTTTTTTG
>JBBPBP010009780.1:3228079-3257882 GCA_037974735.1 Cicer chorassanicum
AATAATAATAATAATAATAATAATAATAATAATAATAATAATAATAATAATAATGTTGATGATACATTTGTATATAGATAAATATATATTCACGAGAACAAAATAATGTAATGCTATATCTAATATTAGAACAAATATTTGTAGAGATGATTGGACTTTGTTTAACAATTTTTATGAAATGTTTTTAGAAATATATTTAGAGATGAATGCAGTTTTATGAAAATTATAGCATTAGAAATCAACTCATGGATAGAGAGGGATTAAGGGGAAATTTTTTAGAAAGTTTGATCAATCGATAAGATGTTATGATAGTATGTCATTATTCAATTGTGATAAATAGAGAAATCACAATTTTTTCATGTATATAAAATTACTTCATAGATTTTTTACATTTTATTGATAGCGAGTCATTATTCATTTGTGATAGATAGAGAAATCACAATTTTTATGATAGTGAGTCATTCTTCAATTGTGATGGATTGAGAAATCACAATTTTTTCAAGTATATAAAATGACTTCATAAATTATTTACATTTTTTTAGCATTTTTATTTATTTATAAAAAATTGTATGAATGTTATTTTGAAAGAAAAAAAAATAGATTATAATGACAAATTTGTCATTTTATCAAAATATAAATCATATAATCTTGTTATCTGTTGTGTATCAAACACTGAATATCATAAACTAATCTTATCAAGTTTGTTATCATGTGCACATCAAACACATGACATGATAACTCTTTATCCTGCCCATATTCTATCTTGTCTTTAATTTGCTTCTTATTCTATCATGGTAACTCTTTTCAGTTCGTTCATTGTTGTTGTGTTAAAAAAAAGAATAAATAACTATGTAAATTTTATTTGCATTGTAAATTGTTATTTCGGTTTGTTCATTGTAAATTAATATTTACATTATACATTTTAAAAAGTAAATACCATAAAAACGATCTAAATTGTTAGATCTAACGAATACAAAAAACACGATTATAAAAAATATAGAATTGAGGGAGTGTTATGTGTCTGGGTTACATCAATGAACTACGAAGACTCATGCTAATTGTTGGAGATTATGAGATGTGGGAAAGAATCGAGGGACCGAATTATGATAGATATTTTGATATTATATTTTTATCTAAAATCTTAAAAATATTAAGTACAGAAGTCAGTTCTCTTATATATTTAATATTTATCATACTTATGATTGATGTGAAATTTAATCATTTACATTTTATAAAAAAAGTATTTTACAATATATTTATAAATTAAATTTGAGGACAATTTTCACTAAACAATTCAAATTTTAAAATAATATTAAAATTCATTAAAAATTCAATTAATCACACACTCTTACATCACTATTATCAGATCACTTAAATTACACTCAAAAACGTGAGAGGGATGTTAAGAGTGTTAAGTTTGATAACTTATTTATAAGTGATGATAATATTTAAATTAAACTCTGACCCAAATTCTAATAAAAGATGACAAATTCATATAATTTATCGCGTTTTTAAGAAGTTGTGGGCTATATGCTAGACTGTTACACATATCAAGAAGCTGGAAGTCAAAAGCAACGGATACTTAAAAGCAGTTGCACTTTACTTGTGATAGCAGCAAATAGAAAGCGGCGAGGGGAGTGAGGTAGCACAATTATATTCATGAGAAAAATTCCATTAGCTAGAAGAAACATGACAAAACACATACGAAAAAAATCCTCTTCAACTTATGAGAGCATATATATATATATATATATAAAACCAAATAACATGGGTGGGGTTAGGGGCCCAACTCCATGATGACATTCATGCCAATCTCGGTGAGCCCATTAATCAACGGAATGAAAGCATATTTGACTCTCACCCAAAAAGACTAAACCACATTTGACTACTTAAATTCTCTTACCATAAATCCAATGCTTAATAGTATCTCCACTTTGTCATGGAATAAACAAGTTTATGGGGGCCACTGGAGTCTAATCATGA
The DNA here is from genome assembly GCA_037974735.1 of Cicer chorassanicum. Lineage (NCBI taxonomy): Eukaryota > Viridiplantae > Streptophyta > Magnoliopsida > Fabales > Fabaceae > Cicer > Cicer chorassanicum. The sequence continues at coordinate 3,230,063 of JBBPBP010009780.1, forward strand.
TCTAATTTCATTAAGTTAACCATTTTTATTTGTTGTTAATGTTTTCTCCTTAATTTTTTGGAGCAACTTAACTTTTTTTATTTCTTTTTTATAATTAATATTATGCAAGTAATTATTAAAATTATGCTAAAGGTGGAAATTGAATATTTGATCTTTCTTATCACTATGCTATTTAACTAATTCACCTCAACCACCTACTTAATTCATTTACATCATCCACCAAACTAACGTTTATATTCATAAGGAGCAACTTAACTTTGTCTCCTTTCCATTTCAATTTGGTTACTTAGTGTTGCCTGTTGTCACATGGACTAATACATTGAATTAGTTTAATGAATTCCATTATAAAACTATCAACATAACCATCACCTTTTAATCAAAGTGATAGTTTGATACATTGTGGATATTAAATAAAAATCAATTCGAAAATAAAAACTATCAACATAACCACCACCTTTTACTAATCAAAGGAATAGTTTGATATATTGTGGATTCTAAAGAAAATCTATCTGATTGATACCCATGAAATCCACTTTGATAGCTCAGCTCATACATGCATTGTTATTTTTTGCAACGACATATTATCATTTAAGGAGTTAATTTATTATTTATATTTTATATGGTTAGTTAATCATAATTATCGAGTTATTAAAAATATTGACTTTAATTTTAACTATTTATAAAGTTTTACACATGAATACTCGTTAAAGAATTTTTTACACCAATAATGTACATAAATTAATTTCATTATTTAATACTATACATGTATTTTTATTTTAGTAATGGTGAATTGAAATTATAATTATGAATCCTTGAAATTTAATCAAATTGGTATGATGTTGCATTACTCTAAATTATTAAACATCTTAACCATATAAGCATTCGTATACTACACAGCTTACTATATATATTTTACCGTGTGTATTTTTCTTACCTAATAATAATGCAGTGGAGTTGTTAAGAAACAAGAATGCAGTATGTGTTTAGCTACAAGGGGAAGCATATGAAATGATTCCATATAACAGTAAAGTTACAAAGCTAGCGAAAACTTAACGAGACTAGGCCCACACAACTTTTAGAGGAAAAAAGTAAAAAAAGAAACCGGGCCAGAAGAGGAATAGTAAGAGTACAAATAAATAAGGAGCCCACTAGCCATAATTATGGTAAGCACTAGATTCACGTTAACCGCTCATTACTTTATGGCTGTAAATTTTAATTTTTGTTTATGCTTTGCCCAACATCATGATTCATGAAGGTAACCTTAAATACATTAAAAAAATGGCTTCATTCTGAACAATGATCCGAAGCTAAGGAGGAAATTAAGGATAGGCAGCCAAATTGAAAAGCACGAGCAAACATGTTCCCTTTGGAGTTTGGACTGACAAGTGAATGAATAGCAGGAAAATTAAATAAATCAAATTGACAGGTTTTTTTTTTGACAAGTGACAATTTGAGAGTAAATCTACTACAAACAATTTTTTTAAGTCGAGTCTATTAGAAGTTTTTTTTTACAACAAGTTTATTGATTTGTTTTACAAGTCTATTAGAAGTTGAAAATCACATTAAAATAATATCAAAAGAAGTACTTCTATGTGGACATATTTTATAAAGTTTTAATTGGTTTTACCCAGTGATTAAATAACACATAAATTCCATTAAATTTATATCTTTAAATCAATCTAATACAATACGTTGAAAATAGTGTGTCGTTAATCCTCCTAAAAATGTCTCAATCCACGTGGTTGTGTGCCATAATTGGTGTCTCCCACCAGCTCAACTTAACAAAGCACTAGTTTCTTCGAGAATGTGAGGGAACAGCACTTTTCTCCGCTAAAAAAAGATTGCACCAGCTGTTCAGAGTTTGTAAAAATTCACATTTTCTTAGCAGAATGCGATTCAAAATTTGCAGTTGAACGGCGCAGCGCTTCACCTAGCTAGCTAGCTAGCAATAGCATTATAGTCACACACAGTTTCCTATATCCTACCCTACCATCCTGCCATATGCCAACTAAACCCAACCCACAAGAACGAAAATCAAATCAATTTAAATTGCATTATATTTAAGATTTTCAATAAATAGAAACTACAATAATGCAGCCAATTAGAATCAGGTATGGAGAAAATTTTAAAGTTTTTAACACTTATGGGAAAAAAATATATAAATAAATTATAAAAATTATATATCCCCCGTGATCGATAAAAGACAACGATCTGAACAACCCATAAGTACTAAAGAAAATAAAAGAGTAGCCCACACCCTCTCACTCTTATCAACATCAACAACAATTAAAAAAAAAAAAAGTACCTGGTACGAGTACTGTTTTTTTTTTTCCTTGTTTACTTTGAGCTGAACCATGAACAATCAAAGATAAGATACCTTGGATTTAGACAAATTGAATATTGTGATTAAAAGTCAATAATCAGGCATAAGATGACTTATTTTGCCTTCTTCTAATGCAACTTTTCGATCCGTTACTTTCAACCATATACAAACCCCAGTAAAACTCAAAACAAGACTCGCGAGTCCACTTCCCAAACCGATTCCAACAATAGCCAAAACGGACAAGCCTTTGCTTCTCATAGGTGGTAACGGATAACCGTAAAGATCCTTATTCCCCTGAAACGAACTTGCGTTGAATCTGGGCAAGTTAGCGCTTCGGTTAGAGAGTGAAGAAGGGATTGGGCCTGAGAGTCTGTTATTAGAAACATCGAAAGCGGATAAACGGACTAATAGGCCCAATTGTTGAGGAATAGGCCCAATAAGTAAATTATCATGAAGATCAATGATGTTAAGATAAGCACACAATGTAAGCTGAGATGGAATCTCACCTTCTAAACGGTTAGATGAAAGATTCAAAACCGCTAGATTAACGAGTGATTGTAGGTCCGGTGGGATTGGTCCGGTTATGAAATTGGATGAAAGATCAAGGGTTTGGAGATTTGTACAGTTAGAAAGGGACGGTGAGATTGTTCCTCTGAGTGAAAGGTTGTTGAGTGAGAGTTTGTAGATTCGGCCATTGTTGCATATTGCTCCTTGGAGATTTGATGTTGAATCGTTACAGGGTTTAGCGAAGTTTTCTTGTATCCAGTTATGGAGTGATTTGTTTGGGTCTTCTAATGATTTGCTTAGATGTGTTAAACATGCTTCGTCGCTTGGATCTGATAAACACCGTTTAATTGATGCTAATAATATTACGAACAATGATAACATTAACTTCACTACCCTCCCTACATCCATCTATTTTCCAAATCAACAACTTTCTAGATATTTTACTTGCTTCCTTTTTTTTCTTATTCTCTTCTCAAAAGATGAAAGATATATTGTATTTAACCCTTCACGTTCTTGTGATGGAGGTGTAGCAAAAACTGGACAAATGTTTTATGGTTTTAGGCTAAAGTGAGTGAGTGGGCTGTGAGAGAGAAGGGACTCTTTCAAAATCAGAAAAATGGTCTTATTCACTCTTCAATCGTGGGAATGGCTACTTGTTTTGTTTTTATATATCAAAAATAATTATTTATTTTATTATTATAAAAAAAACTAACAAATGTCTTCATTCAAAATTTGTTTTGTATTTTATTATTGTTTCGTTAACAAATATCCGTGTAAACTTTTTAAAATATAATATTGACTGAATTAAAAACTTAAATTTAACTATTGATGACATAATTTATATTTTTTTAATAATTTTATGATTAAAGATTAAAATAGTAGTTTATATGTATTTTAAAAGATTTGTTTTATTATTATGGGATAATTTATTTGAAAAGGAGGGGGCAGCACAGAACTTGAGGGAGACGGAAGTGCAAACACGAGAGGAGCGCGTGCGTGTAGAGGATGAAATGAAATGAGGGGAAAGGTTTGACGGAGTGAGTGTGTGTAGAAGAACGAGGGAGAGTGGCGTGGCGTGGGGCTTTTGGAGTTTGTGGGGAACTATGATTGCTAATATTGAGCTCTAAGATAGCGACAATACGCCAAAGATATTATAGACTTTTAAAATAAATGCATTAATTCATAAATTAATTTATCTTGTTTAAATGTTTTAATATAATAAACAAACAATTGTATATAAAATGTGAATTATAAGAACTTGCTATATAAAGTTTTTATAGAAATAGAAGAAAGATTTTCTTTTTTTTTTATACGAAGACTGAGTGCCAACCATCACTTAGAAATTAAAAAAACAAAATTAAAATTTTTGGTCGATATTTATCAAATTAAAGGAAGTATATTGTGATTATAAATTGGCATTATACTTGTGGGTTCGGTTTGCTTTTTATGTTATTCAAATAAAATTTAATTGGTTAAAATAGTCCAAATGTTTATCATTGCTATTTTCCCCACCCTTACCTAATTTTGGTCCTTTTTCAAATTATGCATGTGGATCTTAATATTTCCTTATGGTGGAGTAAATTTATATTTTGGGTTTTAAAGTCGTAAGACTCGTGTAGCTTTGTTTATTAAATTAACAAAATAATGATTTAACCTCTTAAATTTATTTCTTCAAGTGAAGTATTCCACATCTAACAAAAAAATCTGCATTTTTTTTAAAATAGTAGTGCAAAATAGTAATGATCTCTTTCAAATTAGCAATTCTTTCTTGCTCTGCATAGACAAACACAAGACTTCAAAATCCTGGTACACAGTTTGAAAACATAACAAAAGTATAAGAAAAAAATTATTATTTCATAAATTTGGTTAATTAAATTGCAAGACGGTAATAATTTCAACAATAAAAATAATTATTTACTTATATAAGATGCCAGTTATTATTGTACATTTTTCAGGATGATAATGTGAATTTTTTTTCATTTTCCTTTTTATTCTCTTCTTATTTTCATAAGTAAAATAAAAAAACAGCACTCCTAGTTTTTCTATAATATGTTATAGATGTAAAATATTCACCCTGTTTGAAACTAATTAACTTTCTAGTTTAAAACAATGAAAAATCTATCCATATTCAAGAATCAAACAAAAAAATACTTAGGTGGTTATAACGTCAAATAAAAATTATTTATACATATACATAAAAAAATAAACATCTTTTAATTATTTTAAAACATGTATCATTTAATTTTATTTTGTGATTGTCTAAATAATGTACTTAAATCTCGTGATCATTTTCTCGATCAAACATATCTTAGTTTAAAAATTCACAATTGATCAATGTCTCAAACACATTTCATTTTTTTCATTTAATATGTTCATCAAATTGACATGAACTACCATCCACCCTAAATCCATATAAACAACATCAACAAAAGTATAGTTAAGAATTCACAATTACTTTTACCATCCTCACTACTAAAACCTCATATTTCTAAAAGTACACTTCTAAACAAAATGATTTCAAATTTTGTTGGATGTGGAAAAAATAGCACCACAAAATTAATTATTTATTTTCTGTTTGGGTCATGATCTTTATTATTAAGCTGGGCTTTAGTCCTTAAGTAAAGAAGTCCCATTACAATCGCCCCCGTATCTGCCTCCGCTAGGGTCACAAATGGCCCAACATGAGTCCAAGTGTATAGAGTATAGACACAAACAACATCCTGAAGGGGCCCCACGAGAGTTGTTTGGTGAGAATTACGGGCTTCGTCAAGCTCAACACGAAAATATGAGGCCCTGTGTCGTTTTGGATCTTCAACCTCACGTAGCCCAAGTATGGTCCCACAATAATGCACAAGAGTTGGATGTGTTCTAGCCTTTGAATTTGATGGATAGTAGCATCTATGTTTTGGTATACGACAATGTTAGATGTGACCTATGTTTAACGAACAAGAAACAGTATATCAATCAAATCTTGTTTCATTTCAACGTTCTAATTTGGTTGGTAGATAAGTATGATATTTTATTTTTCTTTATATTTTTGAAAAATAATATAGCACCAGTGACTAGTCAAAAATGAAAAAACAAAATCAGCAAAAAATTGAGATGAAATTGAAAAATGCATAAATGATAAGACTTTGGCGGCATAATGTTGCGACAAACTATTTTAATTTTGGCCTGATATTAGATGTGGTTTTGTAGATTGAAATCCAGACACATGACAACAAACTTTGCTTCCCCTGCACCAAAGCCACTCAGCACGGGAGAATGTCTATACAGAGATTGTAACGATAGGATAGGCATAGCCACCAATATATTGTTTATAAAATGTTACCACTCACCAAGGAACTCTACCCAATTTGTGGTAAGAATGGTAGCATTGCATTTGAGGTTGAGATTCATTTTTCAGAGCAAACCATAACCAAAGCTATCACATAAATATTCAATTTATTTATTTTTGTAACTCATAGTTGCATCTTAAGTTTTCCCTTAAAAAGATGCATCTTCATTTTTTTTTTAGACAAAACTAGCTAGTTGTGATAGGAATGTTTAATCCTCTATCCGTCTCAATATTAAATATCTTCTAAGGTTATGTATATTTTTTGGGAATTTTTATTTATTTTATTTTCTAAAAATATATTTGAGTCTATTAATTTATGTAATAATTTTTTTTTAATTTTTCATATATGCTCATTAAGAATCTCATATTTACTAAAATATGACTTAAAAAAATATTTATAAGTTACACAAGTGATGGACCTACATCCATCCATGCAATGGGTTGACACTCCACTATCTTTTATTTATATATATATAATATATATATATATAATATTTGTTATTTTATAGGTTGTACATGCTTTTTATTTTTTTTTAAATGCGAGAGTTATTGTTATTAAATAGTCTTAGATGTATTAAAACTATAAAAATAAATTTAATGTGTTTTTTTAGTTATTTTAGTTTTTAAATATGATTTTAATTAGTTAATTTAGTCGTGTACTTTTTGTTAATTTATTTTATTATATGATTAACAAAAAAGACCGTTGATAATTTGGTTGTAATATAACGTAGTTGTAATTTTGATAAATTTAAATATTCCATTGACAACGTATTACATATTTAAAATTAAAATGACTATTTAATCTTTTTAATATTATCTATATGACAAATTGTGATTTGAAAGAGATATATAATACCCCACTACAGCTGTCAAAATGAGTTAGTCCGAATGGGCCGACTCGCCCAACCCGCTAAAACATAGGGTTTGGGCCTAAAAATTTCAGCCCGAATTTTTATAGGGCTTTTGAGCCCGATCCGAATAAACCCGTTACCCATTAGGGTTAGCCCGTATGGGTACCGGGTAGCCCGCAACCCCGCATAATCAATTTTAAAAAAATAAAAAAGAGTAAAATTGATCTTAAAAAAAAGGTCCGAATAAACAAAAATTAAATTGGGCCGGTTTCAATTTTTTTTTAAGAATTCACAAAGACACCACAAAGTACAAACCTTATTTTGAAGGGAAATGTGACGGCACTCTCAAATACAAATCCGAATTTCGAACTTAGTTTGTGTGTTATTTTATTGTGTATTTTTAATGATCTACAATATCATATAAGTTGTTTTTAAATAAGCATGTAGAACTAAGTTGTTTTTAAATGGGCATGAAGAAATTTTGAACTAAGTTGTTTTTAAATGGACATGAAGAAACTTTTTAAATTAAAAGAGTCGCAAGAAAATTAAAAATATAATAAAAAAAATTTAAAAAAATATGCAGGCTACCTGCCCGGCCCGCAGCCCGTCTAGGGCCGGGCTCAGGTAGTATTTTAACATCTCATAATAAAATAGGGCTTTTTAGCCTGATCTGAAGAAGCCCGCAACCTGTTAGGGCGGCCCTAAATGGACCGAGTAGCCTGTTTAGACAGGTCTATACCCCACAATTCAAAAATTGGGTGTGTCCGTCTCTAAAATTAAGTCTATTGTAACTTAACTCTCGCCATTTAAAACTTAATACATAATTATCCACAATTATTCAATCTAACTCTCGCAATTTAAAAATCATATTTGTGCAAGAAGAGGAAATTGATCTGAGTAAATAATTGTTCACGCGTGAGGAAAATGTACAACCGAAAGGATTTTATATTTGTTATTTTATATAAATATATAAATATAATTGGTGTCTGTATATATAATAAAATAAATAATCCGAAAGGATTTTCCAATTTCAACAACAGGGCTTTCCTTAAAGTAGAAGACAAAATGTAATTCGATACAGGTCATTAAGTCATAAATCAGATCATATAAAGTAATTTTCTCTTTAATAGAATTGGGTATATGTGAATATCTGCCTCCTTTAGACAAAGTTTACAAGAAAAAACGAATAAGTAATCATGAGACTGGACGTGAAAAACCAATACCACTATCATAAATTATTATTTAAAGAAAGGAATGTACACGTTTTAAAGTTGAAACTTATATTAATGAATGGTATCTCTCCTCCCATGTTATACCACCACATTGCTCATAAAATGATATAAATTTTCAGTAGAACTAGCTCTTCATTATAGCATGAGGAAAATGTGCATCAGTTATTTCAATTAGTAGATAAGTAAAATTTAACAAAAAAATTATTTTAATTTAGTCATTTGAATACTATCGAATGATTTTTCCTTAATTGAAACTGACTAACAAGTTTGTTACACGAATAAAATGCTTAAATGTGAACATGCATGTAAAACAAGGAGAAAACAAAATTGATCATGCATCATTCCAAGCAGCAAAGACAGAGAGTGGAATCTGAGGCAAAGAAAATGAAGGCATTGATTCTGTTGATGACATTCCAAAGAGCATTGGTAAGCTTGTTCTGTCTGGACTTTCTTCTCTTGAGCTACTCAAGCTTGTAACCAATGAAGAAGGATTTGATTCATCTATTTCTTGATAATGATATATGTTATCTAAAGCTAATGAAAATGATTGGACCGTGCAACTTTCAATGCTTTGTGTAGGTGGATTTTGGTCATGTTGTTGGATTTTGCATCTCTTCTGAATTGGAATTGCTACTTCAATGTCTTCAAATGTAGAAAGTTTATTGTTAATTACATCATCCATATTTCTGTTTCGCTTAGCTTGTTCACTGCTAAGAAGATTACTGCTTGATATAATTTTGTCCACATCATATATTTTTATATCAAAGTTTGTAACAGCATTTGCTCCTCTGAATTTTATAGCAGCAATATCATAGGCTTCAGCTGCTTCCTCTTGGGTAGCTGAATTATTTTAATTAATCAAAGGTAACAATTAGATTACTATAAAGAACATGGGATCATGGATTTTTAAATAATGGCCCATGAGATCAGAATTTTAAGTAAAGAGAGTACTAAAAAGATCATTTGATGTTATGATTGTGTCTCCTTATGAACTAACAGCTTTAATAAAAGAGAATATTAAAGTTGTTCATGATCAAATTCAGCCTTATGTGGCTGAAAAGATTAATTCAAATAGATCAAGAATCGCATCAAAGATTAGCTTTATAAAGTTATAAAGCACTCTCTTCCTATTATACCATTTACATAAAATATAAAATATAATGCCCATTCATACAATGCTCACAAAGGAAAAATCAATAAAATGAGTGTCACATTTGTAAATTTTTTTCTCCAAAACTGAATTAATTTTTAATTGCCTAAAACATATAATTTGATAAAATTATTATTTTCTAAATGTAACCAAAGGGAGTAATTATAATTAAAAGAAAGAATAACCAAAAAATGTGAGTGTACTGACTGAAGGTTCCAAGGTAGAGATCTTTATTTCCTGCTACTCTTCCTATTCGAGCTTGCCATCTTCCATGTTGATGGTGTCTGCTACAAAGTTAATCAGAATTCAAAACTAATTTTATTTTCAAGATATAAATCATATGAAATTAAATTAGTGCAGCAATCCATGTGATATGAGACCTTGTTACTCCTCTATACATGGAAGCACCTCTTGAGAATCCACTGCTTTTCCTAATTTGACAAATTTGAATTATAGTTATGAACATATTAACATGGTTATTAACTGATTAATGAATTAATGATTAAAAAGCAAATATTTTACATACCTTCTTAAATGAGCAACATATTCTTGTCTTGTCATTTTCTTCATTTCCTCAAGTTCTTTTTCATAATTTTCCAACTGTTATTATGAGATCATGATTAATTTGATATCAGTTACTGTCAGTACTACTAATGAAATAGAATCTTGAATTGAAGAGAAAATGAGAATGAAATTAATCATTACAGAGAAATTTATACGAGTGGAGGGACCCCAATACTTGAGTGCAGCCATATCATAAGCTCTAGCAGCTTTTCCTTCCATATCATAACCACCTACAATAAATTTTTTGGAGTCACTTGTGTAGAAACTAGTTTTCATGTTTTATCATCATAAGGAAAAAATTATGCTTAACATTTGGAAACCTTACCTAGATAAACTGAGGAATCATTGTGCATTTGAGTGGAATCATCAATCAAAGACAAATGAGGATGTGGAGAAAACACAAAAAATAGTGAGAGACTAATATTACTACAAAATGCAGAGCTTTTCTAAGGGGAATAGAATCAAGCTAAGATTTGTTTGACCAAAAATATACATAGAAAGATGAAAAAAAAAATGTAAAGGGGTGTGAACATATATAGTTGCTTTAATTCTTCTTACCTTGCTTTCCTTTCCTAGCTTGTCCCTCTTTCTTTATGCTGTTATCCCATAAATGAGCTTCATATCTACCAGTCCACCTATGTCTGATCAAAGGAGATAAATTACAGTTACAAGAATCAGTCAAAGTAGTGAACTTGCATGGATTATTATTCATGTATATATGAAGTATTTTTGTGTTTATATTTTCAGAAATATATGACATATATTACATATAAAGTATTTTTGTGTATAGAGTTAAATTATAATACAAAAACATACGAAGCAAAAAGGAAAAAATATCTAATGATCATAAATACTATATAATCTTCTTGAATAACAACATTTTAAATGAAGCAAAAAGGAAAAGCACTAGAGGAAAACCAACCTTGTTACACCTCTATATTGAGATGTTCTTTGCCCAAAAGTATTCCTTAAAACAGTTTGGTTCTGATTCTTTTCCATGTCTACCATTTCAATGGAAACAGAATCAATGGGAGCAAGTGATGTTTGTTGTGAACTTGTAACACAACTTGATTGGGAACCAGGACTCATTGACAAACCATACGTCTTTGAATCCTGTTCATATCTAGCAGGAATGTCTCTTGAAACCCAACTCTTCATACCAAAAATTTCATCCTCAACTATATTTGGGAGCTGAACACTGTCTTTTACCTGATTTTTCATGCACCCTTCTAACATCACATCATGGTTTCTTAAGGAAGAGTAATATAGTTGTTGTTGGCTGATAGTCTCTTGCACATGATTAATGTTATTTGAATTGTTTGGTTTGTGAAAAGTACCATCTATGCTTACTTGCATTGCTTCTTTGGTACACATAAAATAGAAAGAAGTTGAATTAGTACATTTTTTCACATAAAAAATATGATGTAATAAATATTGGAACTAAACTAACCTTGTGCTTGTGATTTACAGAGAGCTTCTATTCCACAAATGGATCCATCAGGCATGATGGGCAAGGCTGAATACAAACCAACATGCTCACCTTCAAGTCCATAGTAATATCCATAGTTATGAAGAGGTGTAGGGTGATGATAAAAGCTTGGTACAAATGCTTCAGTAGCAGAAGCAGAAGAAGGTTGTGTCTGATGAGTAGTGTGTGAAAGAACACCTATATTCATTAGATTGTTTAAGTTCATGATATCACTATGAAATAATTAATCATACCACAGCTACTGATTCTACTTAGAACCAGTATTTGTATTGTTAACAATTATATGTAACGTTTTTATTTTGTTGGTTGAATTTTCCAAATCTAATCTAACCATGTATATAAATAAATATATGGTGAGTCAGCAATAGATTTGTATAGGGAAAAAAAGCAAAGCAAGTTACTTAACAAAACGAATGTGTTCCAGCAAGCAATGCTAGACTTACTTCATGCTTTTCATTGGGATCTGTGTTTGAGAAAGACATTCCCTTTTGCTTTATTCTACGCTCCCTCTTTGCCTTTCCTTTTAAATCAACCTTTCATTTTTTGTACAAGCTATTCACACTCTACTTTGACTGCATTTTTTTTCATACTTTTAATTAATCAATGTTTAACAGTCCATCCCATGATATTTAAACTCGAGCTCAAAATTAATACACCAAATTTGTAACTATTGATAACATCCAAATTTAACTCTAACTCTTATGAAAAGACTTTAAAGATGCACTATAAGTTTAATATAAAAAAACGTTGATGTAGATTCACTGTCAACACTTACATCAACATGTGCCATGTAAGAACATTCATCGGATCACAAAACTACTATAAATATAAGGTAATTAAACATCAAGTATAACTCACTTATATCACATCACACTCACAAACTTTACTTTCAACTGAACTTTACTTTAGCATCAGTGTCTTTACAGGCACACTTCCATTGAAGGTGTAGCGAAGGATTCAACAAGCAAGGACAGGTTCATAGCTAGTAAGGTGATAATCATTGTGTTCTAAGTAGAAGCACGGACACACGCTTATGTTGGGAAAAAATAGCCCAAGCCTCATGGTTCCGCAAACATGGTAGTAAAGAAAAGCAACACTTAGATGAATCTTCGAGAATCAAACTTTTAGAATTTGGACAACACCTCTCAAAGACAAAACAAAAAATTTCAAGCTATAAGCTCCTAAGTGTGGATCATCGCCCGTCTAAAAGTATGGAGGAATTCGAGTACAAAATCAAGAAATAAGGATCAAAATACACAACATGGACGAAAGGGATCGTAAGTGGCAAGAGAACCCATTGTCATAATAGAAGAAAGATAATGACAATATAACTAGAACAAAATCTCGATAAAAAGATACAAGAAATGATGACTTAACTATAAACGATGAGTTTCAAAATAATCATAAAAAAGTGGAGTGATATAGTAAAGTTATGAGTTCTCATTAAATATGAATGTAAAAACAATTTCACACTAACCGTGTATACTATTTATTTCCAACTTTAAATTTATACTTTCACATTTAAAGTTTTATCCATTAAGTGGAAGTTTCGTCAATTAGTCGCCACACACATTTATCTTTTTGATATGTTCTCATTATGTATACTATATTGTTAGATAGATATATGTTTATCTTTTTGATATGTTCTCAATGTATACTATATTATTATATAGATATATTGAACCTTCTACATGTATATTAACAGAAGAAATTGTTTTCTAACTTGTAATGAAGGTTTTTTATAACGAACTTGTAATAATTTACCAACATTCCACAATTCCAAAAATCTAAAACAATGAGAAAGACATGAAGTTTCTACTCTGTTCCACACTCCTAACATTATATAAGGCTCTAGTTACAGAACAAAATCATATGACACATATAAGGTTAACCGGGGTAGCAAAGCAACTCACCGGTTATTTATTTATTTATTTATGTGGGTCCCCTCTAGTGTATATGAAAGCTTGAAATTTAGATTAATTTTGATGAGTGACAGTGTCATCATCAGTTTGCATGCAAATTTGCGTGACCAAGTTAATGGAGACAGGAATTCTAGAGCCATGATTTGGTTTTGACAGTGAAAGAAATAAGATGGGACAAAGGGCTAAGAGTAGGAGGAATGTTGAGAAAGAGAAAGAAACTCTCTTTTTTTTATAGTTGTAATGATGAGTAAATCCACTCACCCAATAATTGAGACCAATTATTAGTTTTGCCAGAAAATTACAAGGCATTGCTAGTAAAGGAGCGTTCTTGTTCTGCCTTTCTGTGGGACAATAGGGTATTAAAATAGTATATCAAGTTTATGAGACCATACAACACTGTCACGCCCTTTGTTTCATCGTTAAATTAACTTGAATCTCATCTCCTATTCTTAAAAGCTAGAATGGATGAAACTTGATTAAATATATAAAAAATAAAAATAAAATAAAAAAATAAAAACAAATTTAGCAATGCTGTGACAACACCCTCTATGAGAATCAAAATATCGAACGAAGCAAAAGTTCCAGACAATGACTATGAAAATACAAACCCAAAAACCTTTGTGTTTTTTAAAACAATTCTCTCATGCGCCAATCAAAACCAGTCTTAGGATATGAATCTAACCAATAGCAACAACCACAATTCACAACTGAGAGTCTCCACAAAGACACTGCCTTGTAATATATTCATATTTCTAGTTTTAACTTTAACATTGCATAGATCTCAGATTTTTTAATTATTGTCATCTAAATAACAGAACCATACTTCAAGTATTTCACTGGTTATAACTATTGAATGTTTTGAGGCTAAAAAAAAGAGAGATGATTTATTCAGACTAAGCTGAAACAAGTGCATATAATAAGTAGGAGGCTCAGACACGCACAAACACAGTCATCAAAGAGCAAAATATTTGCTTTGGTCATTATCAGTATCGAGAAATGTTGTCGTTCATCATAGCCTCAGTTTTTACAAAACAAACGGAAAAGTCGTAAAATCAAAATCATCAATAAATATGCAAAACAAAAATGAAGAATTGATAGAAGATTCGGTAGAAACGGGACATGATTCTCGATTCCGAGAAAAAATTGAACTACGGAAAGCATACATAGCGAAACAAAGAGTGGTGGAGCTGAACGGAATTGAAAACCCTAATATTACGTGATTTTTCGCCTTGAATGTGGGCTGCAATAGTTCTGGGCCAGAACCAAACCCAATTTGTTGGACTAAAGCTTATACTCTTTCATATCTTAATGGCCCTTTTTGTATTTATTCTTTTTTTCTTGTTTCCTTTGACAGAAAAATAAATAAATAAAACAATTGAGATAGTTAGTTTTTTCTTCGTTGTTTTATGTTATTAATCTGAATGCAATATATTTATTTGTAGATTTATGGTTTCTAAATTTTAGTGACTTTAAAATTATATTATTTTTTTGAATGAATATTCTACTTATGTTGCAGGTTTTAAAAATATTAATCATTTAGGAACATACAAATTTTAATCTAGCTGAATATATTATTCAATTCACTAACAACAATATTTGGCCTGTGTGTATTTTATATAGTAAAATATAATTAGGTACAACATAACTTACTAAAATTATATTTCAAAGATATTTCAGAGACACAATAATAATAAAATACACATTTATGTTTTAATTAATTGATTTGCAAAAAACTGTATTTTAACTAATTGATAAATAATAAATAATTTCTCTTGAATACAATTTATACAATAAATTATAATGATTGTATTATAATTTTCTTCAAATTTTTAAAAGATGTTTAAGAGATAAACTAGTAATGAGATGTATATTCTATTTTAACTAATTGATCAGTAACAAATATTAATCTCGTATATATTTATACAAAAATTATAATAAGTGTACTATTTTTTTAAAAAATATTTTACCTATAAGATATTCTTAATACCAACTATTAACATAAATATATATTTATCTTTTAACTAATTGATTTGTTAAAAATCTTTTTTTAACTAATAAATCAATAATAAATGTAACTACCCAACTTTCTTTGTGTAAACCATTATCAATATGTCCTTATTATTATTACTATTGTTTTTACTATTAGAATTAAATAAATGCACTAATTCCTTATAAAATCGTATATAATGATAATTTAGTGATAGCATAACATATTGGAAATTCGAATGGTAAATGTTTAAACTTTAGTATTTTTTTATGCTATTTAGGTTCACTTTTATAGTTAGTAGAATAATTATAATAATAAGAATAATTAGTTTTATGCCATGTATGATTTAGGATAAGGTATAATTAATTTGCATAAGTAGAAATTTGAGTGAGTAGTAACTACTAAAATATTGTTGAGAGCTTAATAGAAGGTGCAACCCACTTAGGAGTGGTGTGCCTATCAATCTTTCAAAAAATAAACTATAACAAAATAGAAATAGTGTGAGCGGGGGAAAGAAGGGAAAAAGAGGAAAACAAAACCGAGAGAGAAGACAAGAGAGAGAAGAGAGAAAACACTAACTTCATTGCATGTCCTTCTCAAACTCCCTCATTCCATCATCTCATCATAGAAACAACTCCACACCTATATTAGAGTAAAAGAGGAACAAGAGGGATAGTGAAATGAGAAATTATGAGAAAGAAGAAAAGGAAAGCTAGGGTTTCAATATAGGAGAAGAAATTTAGAGTTCTTGCATGTTGAGAAGGAAGATGGAAACTTGAAGAGGAGTTAAGGTTTCACTCATAGGAGAAGGAATTAGAATCAAACTTTGGGGGTCTCAAATATCTTCTTAAGGTAACATAGAAAAACCTCTTAAAATCTCTCTTAGGTGTGCTTAGAGATACTGGTTGCATATTCCTAATATTTGTTCATGATTTGTATATTTAAGTATTTAGTATCATTGATTATTAATAATGCATGTTAGGTGTTTGTATTAATTCCTATGAAGAGTTGTTGTTTTATTATTGTTGTTGAGTGTTGTGGTTGGGTTGGTGATGAGATGATAATTGTTTAGTATTGATAATTACTTGGTTTTATGCTGAATTTTGAATGTATTTTACTTAGTTGATCCTATGAACTTGAAAATATAAAGTTTGAAGTGAAAATAGTATAATGTTGTCTTTGAACCTGTATAGGTATGTCTTCGGTATTTTGTTCATAACTTTCTCCATAGATGGTGTTTTGAGTAATCCCATTAGAAAATAGACTTAATTACCTACGAAGTAGACACTTGTTTCACTAATTTGCATTGCGAATTGATAGAGAAAATTGAGTTACAAGTTGGAAAATAATTTGATGTTCTGTTTTTGTAATTCTATACCTTATTTTATTAAACTGTATTAATTGAATGTCTATTATGTAGAATAAAAATTATATTTATAAACTAGACATATAATGCTTTCCAAAATGTTATCTTTTATTTAAATCGGATATCGTTTGATATTTTAATTAAATTATCAAAGTTATAGTGTTTTCTGCATAAAAAGATTATGATGTAGCTAAGTTAAAATGGGTTTAACAGAAGCAATAGGAATCAATTTTTAGTGAAATCAATTCAACTGGAAAGCTTATTCATATTACTTCGTTGCAGTAAATTTTTATAAGTTTATATTAAATTTACAAGTTTTAGTGATTTTATGAAGTAGATTATTATGTATTATAAGTTGTTATGCATTAATCACCTTGAAATTTTAGTGATTTTGAGTGAAACCAATTACATTTGAAAGCTTAAATATAACACTCTTTTCCTGAAAGTTTGATGCTAATACATGGCGTGTGTGTGTATATATGTGTACATTACACTCATATGAATTTTATGTTAAGCGCATATTCAGTTGTGTGAATGGAGTAAATGATTACTCATATGTTATCATTAGATGTATCTTGTGTGTGTGTGTATATATATATATATATATATAGTTCATTATAGCCAAATGAATTCTCCGTCTATATACGACGAAATCGAGGGTAAGTGGGACACCACTTACATACTTAATTATGTCCAATCTTACAAAAAGAGGTTATTCTAGTAGAGGACATTGGGTGAAACCAATGTAGTCTTTATGATTTACTTGTTATGTTGAGCTTAAGTTATTAGATTACTCATGTCTAGTGATTTAAAGTGTTTGAAAGATTTGAGACTAGAGGTAGAAGAGGTATTTAAATATAGTTTGCCGAGAGGATTTTCCAAGTGTAGCACACCGGCATGGCTGGGAAAAATCAATAAATGTTTTTATTAAATCTATATTACTGAGTTTTATACTCACTATGTTGAAGGTGATGTTTTTCAGGTAACAGACAAACGTTGAAAGTCTGAGGAGTATTCGAATTTGCTTACCAGTCCTTCAATGTCATGAGTCGGAGTCGGATCACATCTTGAGTCTAGATTAGAGTCATAGTTTAATTAAGTCTCACTTGAAAGTTGTTTTAAAGTTTGTAAGTATTTTAGCATTCTAAGTTATTTTAAAAATTTACAAAAGAATTTATATTTATTTGCAAGCACTTAGATATTTATGAATTAAAAATTTTAGTTTCATCTGCATTATGTACAATTTTTTTATTCATGTTAAATTTTAAGCGTTACAATAAATATTTGTTCCGTGAATGGTTTCATAGTAAATTATAATTTTTTTCAAAATTTTGTATAGACGATGTAATTAAGAGACACACTATTCATGATATATATATTCATTTTTTTAGTAGTTAATTTGTTAAACACCATTTGATAACTAATTGATTAATGATACACATTTTTGTAACGCAAAAAAAAATTAGAGTGTTATTATTTTCTTCAATATTTTATCTACAAAATATTCAAGATACACACTACTGATAAAATATAGATATATTTTTTTTCTATATAAGATATTGTATAATTACCACTAGAAATATATACATAACTGCGCGATCATAAATTCGAACCTGAGCCATGATATCAAATTTAACAATATCAGTATTTTATCAATTAAACTAGAACTTAAACACAAATAGATAGATGTATTAATATAATAATATATAGTGAAAAGAGAGCAGATACACATAATAATTTAATAATGTATAATAGAGAGAGAAAAAATAATGAAAAGTTAGAGAGATGAGATTTGTGTGAAAGTAAAATGACATATTTGATCCTTAATAAAGATGTGATTAAAATTTCAAAAAGGATATTTATGATGTTTTGATAGTAGTTACCATTCTTAGAGTGAAAATGAAAACCAGAAAGATTAATTAGATACATTCATAGTTATTTTGATATTAAAAGAATGAACTAAAAACAAAAGATGCATAGTACCAAGCATACTTGTTGTGTGCAATTCTTCATACAAAGATTTTTCTACAATGATGTTGACCGAATCTTGTAAATTGTAATATGTTCGGTATACTTATAAAAAATACTTGTCGCATAGTTTTAGTTTTAAAATGGTAATGATTAAAATAAAATATATGCTACATTAATACAGGACAAATATCTTAAATTAACCTTAAGCACATCTTGGTTATGAATAAAAATCTCTTTGCTGAAAAAATCTCTCATGCTTTGAGCTAATTTGTTACTTGTCTACTTCAGCCCTCGATCATCCATCATCATTGCTTTTATATTGTATCACTAACGTAACAAAACAAACTAAAATGATACATAAGTTGTTAATAAATTTTTAATTAATTGTCCTTAAACTTTAGTTTAACCTGACAAATCGATTGTTAGGGTTCACGTCTTGTTTTAAGTTCGAACCGAAAGTGTGAGATAATTATAGTAAAATTTATCGTCTCTTTTTGTAACATAAAAAAAATTGATTAATTAGAAAATGGAAAATAACTTTAATATATAAGAAAGTATAATGAAGGAAAATTAATATGACCAACAAAATAGAGTAAATAAATATTAATTACTCCACTGATTCATATGCCAAACAGGGAAATACATATATTTTTCCATGACTTTCTCATTGGATTTGTCTAGAAGCAGAGCAAAGTGTAACTTGGAAGCACAGAAAGAGCACGTACGCAAGCAAACAAAGACAAAGATGAAGACAGTATGCTCCATAATGAATATTTATTGCCAGAATGATTAATTGACGATTTGAAATGCGTTTAACCAATAATATACCTAACTCCACTGATTGTGACCGAAACAACTCTAAACGAACCAAAATGTTTTTACGTAATCGAAGTTTATATTTAAAATTGATCATTGATATGAGAAATCTGTGGGTGCAATATATTTTAATAATTTTTTTTACTCAATATATTTTAATAATTAACTAAAGACATAAAGGTTAGGTTTAAAATTTGTCGATTATATATCTATATATTGTATGTTTGAAGATGATTGAAATAATTCAGGCTGAAATAGTATCATATTGACCAGAAATTGTAACAAGAGAGACTAATGTGATATATATGTGTTTTAATTCTTCATTATAAGATACAGTCAGTCAGAGTTAAAAGTATTAGATCATTGTAAATTAATCATAATTCCTAATAATAAAATCCATAAACCAAATATGAAAAATAAGATCCATTATTTATTTCTAACTAGTGTTACACTGTTATAAGTATCTTGCTTTTGATTCTTTTGAACTCTAAGTCTCTTTAATTTAGATGGTGTATATTATGAATGGAGGATGAAAGCAAATTTACGAACCAAAGGTTATTTATAGCCTTGATTCAACCATTAAGAGTTAAAAGTCATGTCAACTCATATAATGACCATTGAAAACCATTGAGCAACCATTAAACTTGAGACGTTCACCAAACAAATTCTATAACATATGGACCACTAAATAGTGAATTTTAATACATAATCAATTTTAAATATTAAAACTCATATGTTATTGCATGAAGAACTTTAAGTTTGTATATAATTTGTTGGACATGATAGGATAAGGAGCGTGATAGAGATCGAATAGGATATGAGTAAGATAAAGAGTTATCATGTCATGTGTTTGATGTGCACATGATAACAAACTTGATAACAATAGTTTTATCCTATTTAGTGTTTGATACACAACAGATAACAAGATGATATGATTTATATTTTGATAAAATGACAAATTTGTCCTTATAATCTTTTTAATTTTTTTTTCTTTTAAAATAACATTCATATAATTTTTTTATAAATAAACAAAAATGCTAAAAAATGTAAATAATTTATGAAGTAATTTTATATACTTGAAAAATTGTGATTTCTCTATCTATCACAATTGAAGAATGATTTAGAGTTTGTTTGATTCAAATCTCAAAAACTCTATTTTAGTATTTTAAAATTTAAAACCTAAACAATTTGTTTGGATTACTTGTTTTTAAACACTATTTTGTAAAACTATTTTTAATATTATACTTTTTGAAATTAAAAAAACAAAACAGATAAATGGTGTTTTACTCTTTATTTTTCAGTTTTTTTAATTCTCTAGTCAAAGACGGTTTTAAAAAATTAAAGTTAGCAAACATATTTTTTTAAATTTTCTTTTTTAAAAACAATTTTTTAAAATTTATTTATAAAATAGTTTTCAAAAACTAATAAGTAAAACACAATCAAACAAGCCATTACTATCATAACATTAGAAAATAATTATTATTTTTCATCAATTTTTTTATATTATTATAGAATAAAATAAATAAGAAAACAATAAAAAAAATCATATATGAAAAAAAAAGAAATCAATCTAAATTCACCGACTAGAAATTATGGCAAATATGAAAAAATAAAATAAAAAATGAAATAGTGCCAAAATATAAAAAATGGAAGAGTGCCACAGACTCGAACACGACTGTTGAGATTAGAGGAAAAGAGAAAAGCGAACAATGATATCCGGTTGAGAACGGATTATTTTATCCCACCTCAATTTAAGGATAACAAAATGCGGCCGCAACCTGATTATTTAAAACAATTGATTACATTATATTCGATTGCTGCATCAAACAAAGGATTGGGGAGGGATAGGATACCTATATCATATCTTGTATCCTTATCCTCCCCATCAAACGGACCCTTAAGTCTTAAAGTGTTGTGATATACATTTTAGGTATTTACTTTGGAGGGAGTGGGTGTATTGGGGTCAAGGTGTTTAAAAGAAGATTATGTTTTATAATTTTTTTTACATAATGTTGCTCTCTGGTTGTCAAGATTAGACAATAGTAATAGTTTTTTCGTCTAATTTTGGAGTTTTTGCGTTATATTCTTGTAACGTAATAATATTTTTATTATTTTTCTATGTCCGCTTTTTCTAACATTCTAATATGTGACAAAAGAAAATAAAAGAGGTGTTGAAACTTATATTAAGGAATCAACTAACTACTTTCAATTATGAGTCATTTTTCTTCAAACTTATGAGTCATTCAGACCATGAGTTGTGACCTACATAAATGTAGCCTCTCACTCGACTAATTACAGCTTTGTGAGAATTTGTATCGCCCCACTATCGGCTCCTCTTTTTCATATTCTCGACATGTCCTGTTAGCAATATTCATACGTGTCTTTTCTGAAATTGTGTCTTCCTACTAATCATCAATGGTGCTACAAAGATTAAAAATGAGCACAACTGCCAAATTATCAAGATATACTAAACTTTAATCAAAATTAAGGTAAATTCCCAAAACAAAGGAAAGGTCCCTTGTTATATGTAAATTATTCTTATAACATTGCTTTACACTTTAGATTTCAGTTACTAATAAGGATATTTGTGTAATATTACTATTTTCTTTTATTTTATGTACAGTCATATTATAATATGTATGGAATGAGCAAAATTCATATTCACTCTAAGACGGAGAGAGTTAAAAATTAAGCATAAAGTCTTTTTTTACTTTATATTGTTATTGGATAATGAGACTATCTCATTAATTGGTCTTAATCCAAAACCAATCACCTCTAATTATAAAGAAGAATTACGTCCTTCACTATAGTTTGATTAAACGTGGTGTTATGAATATATAATTTTTTAAAGTGTACAAGAACAAAGTTTATACACATTAAAGTTAGAGAGATCAAGTATTGCACATTAAAGTTAGAGAGATCAAGTATTGCGGATTCAAATTTGCACCTTATCGTATTAAATATTTTTACAATTTTTTAATTTATTATGTGTATTTATTATTTTTTTAAAACACACTCCTTATTATACTACTAATTTATCTTCAAATATAAAAAAAATCAAATTTAATATATTTAAATATAAATATTATTTTAAAAATATTAAATAAAACATAATAAAAAATACATCAATGATCCTATTTACTTTTCTTAATAAAAGTGGAAAAAATAATAAGTACTCAAACAGAAGTAAGTAGTACTATATGAACGAGAATGTTAAGAAAACTTGTGATTGATGCTTCTTGAATATTATTTTTGGCCTCTAATATTTGCCACAAAGTATATGCCATATAATACGTTGCATATGCAAGGCAACATAATTAAGAATTCCAAGTTGATTAGCATTATGTCATCGAATATTCCTTTTTATTTTTCTGTAGATGTCATTTTTTTATAATAAACATTTTAGGTGAAGGATAGTGCTTTAGCTAAAGTTAAAGAAGCTTATAGGATAATTTATATTTGTCTCTCTTGTACAAATAAAACCATTGGAGTGTTTGTATCAGTCAATTTGATTCATATAGAAGAGATTTTTAATATATATATATATATATATATATATATATGCAGCAAATTAAACTTGCGTCGTTGGGTTGCATGATATAGAATATGAATGATATCATAATAAAATAACAAAAACCGTAGCTAGAGGAAACGAATCAATATTTTGAGCAACATGCAACCACAAAAAGGCAACATTCATAATTTCATGGAATTGTAAGAATATTATAGAACTACCAAAAAAGTAAAACACTAATTAATATTTTACATAATTATTTTTTTGAGGGGAATTTTAATTACATAATTAGCTAACCCTGGTTTTGAAAAAACAATGAAAACCATGGCATCAATATTTTCCAAAACCTTAATTACCGTTTTCCACAAAAAAACACCGGTAAGTGTAACCACCCTAATTTACTTTCACAGACAAATTAAAACAAGTTATATCTCCAATATATTTAATGGAGACCGTTATATAATTAATCAACGTTATTAATCATGATCATCAAGGTTAATTTATTCAGCTATGACAATATTGCATGGCCATGCAGTGGAGAACGGTTGAAAAACCAAAATTTGACTTATGTTCGACAATTTTTGCCTCAGCACGGTTCGTTCAGACCGGAGCCATTCGTTTTCGGTTCGAAGGCGATTAAAGTGACAAAGTAGAAATTGCAACCCGGTTTTCAATTCTCGGTTTTTAACCTTAAAAAGGTTCAATTGGTTCCGTAAATTTTCTAGATGCCTTTGTTTACGCATACGTGACCTCCTTGCTGATTCACGGTTTGATATCATTCTCTTCCTCTTTCTCTCCTCCATGTTCCGGTTCAAGTCATCAAAACCCGGTTTTTCTACTTCAAGACGGATTTCATTTGGTTCACCCGAACCGGAACTTGAAGTGAGCTTGGGACTGGTTGGTATTTCGAAGGCTGAAAAAACGTCAGCGAAATCCCACGGCGTTAAATCGACGTCTAACGCCGTGAAATTGGAAGCGGAAAGGGTAGAAAACATGGTTGGTTTGTAACTTAAAGAGTGGTGAAAGGAAAGAAGGAGAAAGGGAAGAAAGGCAGCTTAAGGGGCTCATATTTAAGGGCGTGATGCAAGGGCACTACTCTGTAAATAATGATATTTACTAGGGGTATTTTGGTCAGATAGTGTATAATTTGGGAAACTAGACGCGTACATTTGAGTCAGTTGGCACTATGGTGGTGGGGTTGAATTTAAGGGTCACTTTCACTTTTTTTTTAAGGTGACATCAACGTGTGGGTCTCAGAAAAAGATTGGATTTTAATCTTCTTCATGAAGTTAAAATTAACCATGGGTCCACAATGACACGTGTTGGATTTTATGGCTGCATGAGCGTGTGAGTGTCCAATTAATGATTGGCAATGTTGATGACCTGATTAATAAAAAAGTAAGTATTATTAATTTTTAATTGATTTTTTAATTGTCATTTTTAATTATTACTATGTATATTAGTTTTAAAACATTACTTTTTATTTTGCAATTATAATAATAAAAACACATTAAGAATGATTATTTGATAAATAATTTAGTAAGCTAGATGGAGGATACAGCTGTTGAAGAACATTACTCACTGCTTACTGGATGGACTACTGTGCAACACTGCAACAAGATGGTTGTTCATTGATTCATGATATCAATGGTGAAAGTTCCGGTTAGCACTAAGGATAAGTGATGTCCAATTAACATGTTTTTATATTCTAAATTGGGCCCGGCTCCTATAGTTTAATTTAAACATTTAATTTAATTTAAACACAAGTGGATATGGTTATAAACCTTTGGGACATACATACACCATTGTTGGAGTAAAAATACAGTAAAATCTTTTTGTGCACCAGTACATATTTTGTCATCATTAAATTAAAGTACTTTATTACGTCTATAATCTATCTATTTGCAGCTAAGGTACCCAAATATATGTTAAAGTCCATGTAAATATATCAACTATATTTTTTGGTATTTTATGAAGAAAAAAGAAACACTATAGTTTCTTGTAAGTTTTTTTATGTAAAGTGTAATGTAGCATTTTTTAGATTGATATTAATGGAGGATATTAAAAAAAATTAAAAGAATATTCTAAAACTACTTACTTAGCTCATTTTCTTGATACTAATGTAAGTCCAAAATTAAAGGCGAGTTAGCAAGGTGAATATATAAGTCTAATTTCAAATATATGGTGAATGGTTTATATTAATTGAAGTCCTAGATTCCATAAAAAAAAAAATGAATTTCTAGAAAGTCCTTATATTTCAGTTGAACCATGTCTATATTTACGATGCATAGATATGGGTATCTACGAGATACGATATTTTAAAAAATTAAAAATATAAATACATTAATAAAAATTAAAGATATGAACTCATATATATAATTTGAATAAGAGAATTAAAAATTTCAATTCAAATTTAAAATCACAACAAAAATTTAAAAAATTAAAAATTAAATTTGATTTTAAAAGAATTTAAACATACAAACAATATTATATTAGTATATAAAAAATTCATTCGCAATAACATAATAAGAGAAATAAAAAATATCACAATTACAGTACAAATACCATTACCAAATAAATAACCGGTAAGGATACTTCACCGTTTTAGGATTTCTCATAGACCATAGGACATACGTATTGAAATGTATAAATATTAATTAATTACACGGAAATACATGTGTACGTTTGTGAGCCATGAGACTAGCTAGCAATTGCCGTGAGAATAAAGCCACTCAAAGTTTGAGCTAGCTAGTGGAATCTGTAGGTTACTATAATATTATCAAAGAGTTGGCGAAGAAAGTTGGGAAAAGAATATTGTCAAAGGGAGATTTCAATAGATGAACTAACATCGTGCGTTTTTTTTGTTAAAACTCAAGTAGATTTTAATCAATTAAAGGAGTGTCTTAAAAGATTTGTATTAAAAATTATGTTGATAGCATAATTCATTTTAATATGGATTACATTGTATCATAACTGATACTTAAAAAACATTTAAAATTCTAATGGTTACCGTTGTCATTTTTTACAAATTAACGTTAATAGTTATTTTTATTTTTGTGATTGAGATGTCGATTTAAATGATTTTTATTCACTGAACATAAAAGAAATAATATCTATTCACTGAAAATAAAAGAATATAAATATATATTTTATATTGAATTAACAACAATCAAGTTACCGTCTTATCTGGATCTACAAAAATGGAAAAGTTATAAAATATTATTTCAGAAAAATATTATTGATTATCATAAAACATTTAAATAAATTTTAAATATTTGTCCATAATAAATTACTTATAAAGATAAAGATGATTCATCACATAATTCATCTATGAAACAAAACATAGTTCTGAAAGCAAATAAAAAAGCAAGAAAGCGAATACTCGTATATTTTTGGTTGGAAGAGAATAGAGGGAAAGGAATGGAGGAATTATTTAAACCTTTTGTAGTGTAGTTCATTCTTTAAAATACTAACCAGACACATTAATTTAGTAGATCAATAAATTTTTGTTTATAAAAAAAAAAAATCAACATTTCATTCATACAAGACATAAAAAATAAGTTTGTGATAGGTAACGAATCCCAAACTTAGTCTTTGCTACATTAGACTAAAATATCATCATCCTCCCTAAATTATTTTTATAAAAAAATTGTGTTAAATCTACAACTTTGTATTTAAAGGAATTGAGACGGACAGGGGTCATCAAGCACAGTTCAAGCGCCCCCAACATCGGCACAATTTAGTGACATTACATGTCAACAATAGACCATATATGTCAATATATATACATTGTGGCATGGACATGGTTAAGCATTAAGCAAGAGACAAGTTTCAAGTGAATTGGCCTCACACCTATTTTGTGGCTTGCTTTATTTTGGCGGAGTACAATAATTGCTGAAAACTAGGGTAAAAGGAGTGGAAATGTAAGCAAATCCATGTGAACAAGAAGGAGATATATGAAATAAAGTAAAGAAAATTACAAACAACCATTCATCAAAGAGAAAAAGGAATAAATTATAAAGGATAAATAGTGCAATGACTTAGACAACGATATACCGACCTTGACACAAACAATATCATAATAATAATAATTTAAAGAATTGGTTGCATTTTGGTCTTTCATTTTAATGTATTTACAAAAATAATTCATTTATTTTAGAATTGAATATTCTTCAATTTTTATATTTGTTACATTTTTAGTTCTAAAGCATAACTTTTACTCCAAAAATTGTAAGTTTAAATATAAAAAATGGTAGTTTTTTTTACCATAAAAGTTATATCTTATATTATTTTTCAAATTTGCAATTGAGATTAGGAATCATTATTTTTTGGATTAAAAATTACAATTTTATAAGTCAAAATTTTAGTTTAGGACTAACTCTACAGCAAATTTTAAAAAATAAGGACCCAAAATTTTGATTTTAAAATATGGAGACTATTTTTGTGAATGTGATGACGTGTACAATCTGGGCAATTGCATAGTGTCCCAAAATTACTAGGGTCTCAATTTTTTTTTTACTTATAATAATTGTGACACATTGATTAAAAAAAATTCATATAATCATAAAAACATTTAAGTCCAATAAGATTTGATTTATTGTAGAGGAAAAAACTCATTGCGTCAGATTTTATTGAGTTCAACAAGAACTTTTAGTTAGTGAATGAGTCCACAAAGAAAAAAATATCATACGATTAAGAAGTTTTTTTTGACAAAAATATGATTAAAAATGTTGTTATTTGGTTTTTTTTTTTGATATGTTATGGAATAGTATTTTTGAAAGTTATAAAATG
>JBBPBP010009780.1:3258987-3284153 GCA_037974735.1 Cicer chorassanicum
TATATATATATATATATATATATATATCAAACATATAATATAAAAATGTTTATTATGTCAATATTTTATCTTATATTTATATATTACCAGTCTCTATTGTATCTTACGAATCCAAATGCCCCTATTAATTAAATAGTGAATGAGATATTGTGTGAAAGTGTCTATAAGTGGTGAGTAATTGTCAATTTGCAAATTGTTGAGTTATGTTGAATTCAAATTTTTATATGGTGTAAGAGTTTTTTTAAAACTCCTTGAGCCACCGCCATCATATCAGTGATATTGAGACACTATGGTCATGCCCTATATAGAGGTGGCAAACACATTTGTATTTGTAGATAAAATGGGTATGAGATGGGTAGTTTAACGAATACCCACATTTGTATTTGTAGATAAAATAGGTATGAGACGGGTAGTTTAACGAATATCTGTAGATAAAGTAAACGAATATTTTGACTACATTTTAGTTAATTGATACAAATGCATATCTAATAATATTTGTATATGTGGATATCCATATACAATAATAAATTAGTGAAATTAATATTTTGTAATATTTTTTGTTTGTGTTACTGTATTACTACTTTTTATGATAAAATTGTGATATATTTTATTTATTTGTTAAAGTATTAATGTGTTAATTTTTTTTTTTACATAATAAAGAGAAAAATTCTACATAATTGTCGGACACAAAATATTTTTCGAATATGAATGATTTTTTTTTATTTAAAATGCATAAATATCTACTAATATCTGCATATACTTAAAATTTATTAAAGAATATTCACACGTATATCATTTTTATCCAATGGTACAGTAGCATATGAAAACTATTCGTACTTGTTGATACCTATTATCATCTCTAATTTCATATGTTTAATTCTGAACATAAAGAAATATATTAAAAAATTTACATTGAATGAGATATATATGATAAAATGCAGATTTTTTTTACCAAATTGCTGGTATTTATGCATTGGTGTACCGATCTTACCCAATTAAACACTTTTGTTAACGATAATGCAGTTTTCAAATTTCAATATTAACATGAAGTATCTCAGCTTCTGTGGTTTCTCTATAATATTAACATGAGTTGGTTGTTTTGGCAAGCTTTCTTTTCTAAGTTTTTTTTGGAGTCAACAATATATATGTATGCTATAGTTGAGATTCAGATTATCTGTTTAAAGTTTGTCTCCGCGCAAATGTCACGTATTACCACTTAATGTTAGGATTTTATAACAAAATTACCGTCAACATAAAATAACTATTACAAATCATGTTGCTGTAATTTTGTACATTCTAGATTTTAGCATTTAATTGTGAATGTCGTTATTAAATTTTGTTAATGATCAGTAAAATTAAATGTTGACAATTAATTTGATCTTTAATTTTATAAACCGCTCTCAATTTAGTCTTTAAGAATATGAATAGTTCAATTTAGTTTTTGAATCTCTAATATGTTTCTCAAATTCATTCTTCTATAAATGTCACTTATTAAATATTGTGGATGTTGATGATGTGTATGTCAAGTGTATGGATAAAGAAAACAATAAAAAATATTAAAACTATAAAATGAAGAAGACAATTATGTGTCATAACTTTTGTGCATTTATTATTTTCTTTATTTACACTTTATCTTATTCTTTGCAACATTATGCATTGTGAAAATAAAATAGTTGCTCTTCATTGTGCACTTTGAAGTGGTAGAAATGTAAATGTGGTTCACTCTTCATCTTTCATCCCATTCTTTTGTAAAAATATATATTTTTTAAATAGTAATAATAATAATTAATTTGAATGAATGTGATTGGTGTGGAGACATGTCCAGCGATGATTGTAGGACTAAGGGTTGTCCTTTGTTTCAGGTTGCATAATGTTGTAGAGAATAACATAAAGTGTCAGCAAGTAGATAAAAAAAATGGGGCAAAGGGGTTAGGGACTATAACTATTCTCCCTATTTTCAATTTTAGATGTTTTGTATCATTTTCTCAATGGCTAGAAGCTTAGACCCACAACAATACAATTAAAAGGGACGTCATCACCATCATCTACAACATTTAGTAATGGTTATCATCAAAACGATGAATTTGAAAAATATTTTTCAGAGTTAGAAACTACATTGAAATATTCATATTCTTATAGATCAAATTAAGTGTTTTAAAAAGTCAGGAATTATCTTGATCATCAACACTCCACTTAACGGACATGTCGTCATCCATATTAGCAGAATTTAGTGACTAAATTAAATTATTCATAGTCTCAGTGACTAAATTGAGAATATCCTATAAAGTCAGTTACTATTTTGGTGGTTCACTCAAAGTTTATTTCTCCCTTGACAAAGAAATATGAATATTATTAAATAACTAACGACTTTAAATTTAAAAAAACAATAAATAATTTTATTTTATGTTGAAATACAATTTTTATCAACAAAATTTAATCTTTATTTTATGGTTTTTAATTAAGGGATTTTTATTTTTAATTTCAGGATTTCAGGATTTTAATGATGAAGATGTTAATTATTGAAAGTGAAATTGATGAATTAAATATTTGATTTGTCTGGATTGAAATGAAGACGAAGAGAGAAGATGAAAATTAGGGTGATGATAGACATAATGCTGATCATGGCTGGATTTCTTAAATTTTAATAAAATATATTAAAATATAAAATAATTAACAAAATTTATGTGACTTGCCACCTCGGCTTTTTTAATAAAAAACATTAATTTGTATACATTTTAAAAGATAAATGATTTGTACAAAAAAGAAAGAGAAATTTAAATGTTAAAATTAAATAAGATAAATAATCAAAAATATAATTTTATCACCAATCTATGACTATTTTTTATCGTCTTTAACATTCAACAACAAAATTATTTTTCTCCAATAATTTTCATCTGTTTGGGGCTGAGATCGACCAAGATGCATTTTTCTTCAATTTATCTGGATAAATTATTCTGAAGTTGTGAATCGCTTGCTCAAATTGATGCACAAACAAATCTGAAATCGCTTTCATGAGATGAAATTGTTGCTACTTTAACAAAATGTTTCGGATGAATAATCCTTTGGTATGTTTACAAAGTCGATAATAAATTCATATTTTGAAATGTTGCAATGGATTAAAGTACCGTTTGTTATTCTGATTAAGCTTTTTTTATTTATAAAAAGAAAAAATTTGCCTCCCTCTAAACACAATTGATATGCTGGGAAATTATTACGAAATCCACATCACAAATTAATTGAATTTGTAAAAGAGAAATGCTCGGAAAAACATAAACCACACCTACTCCTCCCGGTAATGAGTGTTTAATTAGTAAAAGCAAAAATGAAAGTAAGACATATACTACAAAACAAACAACGCTAATGTTTGACATCATTCGTATGCAATTTTAATATAGAAAAATCTTCCGTTCAATGGTCAAACATTACGAAATAAAATTTAGAATGGATTTCCCTCTTACGTTCAAGAACATTAATTAGACTTAACCAATTAACCAGAGACTTTAATTTCTTCTTCTTAAAAAAGATTTTTTTTTCTTACATATTTATCTAATCATAATTTTAGTTGAACATTTGATCACTAAAATGAGATAAATTTTACTCTACATGCGCCATTTCTACATAGAAAGGTAAATATATTTAATCTTTAAACTAATAGTAAAATAATTTTTTTAAAGTAATTATTTGCAATCATTTAAAAAATTATAAGCACTAAATATTATTTACCAAAAGTATTAGTAAAGTAAAATTTATGATTTTTTGAATTTTCATTTCTAATAATAGTTGATATCAAATATTTTTACGATAAATTGTAAAAAATTAGTTTAATATTTATAAACAATGAAATAATATTTTATTTTATAAAATGATGTTTTGTTGAACACAAAAATCAATAAACATATCTTTGGCTCATATAAATAATACTTAATTTATTAATTTAAAAAATAAATATACCAAAACACTTATATGTCCGGTAAAAATTCCTATCAAATTATAACATTAATTGAACATTTGATCACAGTGAACTATGCCGGCGAAATTGCTGATATATCACCATTCACGCGTGAACTTTATATAATTTTTTTTTCTTCTCTCATCCTAAATATTTTGTATAAAAAAAGATATTTGTTCTCTCTAAAAATAATATGCAAATTTTTATTAAAAAAATAACAATATGCAATTTAGAGTATGATATTGAATGCATCTTATTGCCCACCATCTTTCGTTTATATAAAGAGCCAATATTACACTACCGAAATATTTTCATGAATATTACGTTATCCAAATAATTATATAGTTGGTATTACACCATTCATATCTCCTTTATAAATATTTGAATATTTATATTATAAAATTTATTATTAGATTGAAAGTTAATATTGTATAAATTAATTCGGTAAAATTTTACATAAACTTAAAATTATTTGATATATTACTGAAATACATTCAAATTAATTTACAGGATTGACCTTACCAAATTAATAAATCAAATTCTTACTTTAAAAAAAATAATAAAATAAGAAATTAAAATCATTTTAATATAATTTTTTGTGGTCAAGATTTTAATATTATTTTTTAATTAGTGGTGTTTTATTTACGTTGTCTTCGATTCAAAAGAAGTGCTGCTAATGTTTGACTGTGTAGGAGTTTGATTTATTTATATTATAAAAACTTTAGTTGATATATCTGCCGAAAGATGTATCATGTGACATAACAATAACATATGATGACTGAATATGGATTTTAGATCCTTAACGTGTTGAAGTGGACTACTTGTATTCCCTTTGCTTTTGATACAACAACTACTTCGTCACATAATTTTCTAATATTTTGCAAACTATCAGACAATAGAGCTCATCCAAGGAATGTATTAGTATTTCATATACCTTTCTATGGTGTGAACTTTTATTTAATTATCATGCTAGTTTTAAGTGCATGTGATTAATTACATGCTTAAGTGCGTGAACCATTGGAGTACTATATATATATATATATGTATATGTATATTGTAGTTTTAATTTCAATAAATCAAGGATGTGTTTGCCAAGATTAATACTAAGAACAAGGAAGTAATTTTAATTTCAAAAACTCAAGGGTGTAATTTTAAAATATTGTAATTCTTAATTTATTACTGTACTTCTAAATTCTTACTATATTTCAGTCATAAGAGGGCATTAGATATATGTTAATCATCTCACTAAAATGTTTTGTTTAATATTTCCTCTTTCATTTAATTTGAAATTATTTTTATATAAACATTACTAACCTATTAAAATGCTAGACATGACTTTTTAAAAAAATAACGTTATTGTGGAATACAAAATTTAATATAAAATAGAATAT
Source organism: Cicer chorassanicum (assembly GCA_037974735.1). Lineage (NCBI taxonomy): Eukaryota > Viridiplantae > Streptophyta > Magnoliopsida > Fabales > Fabaceae > Cicer > Cicer chorassanicum. The sequence goes on from JBBPBP010009780.1 coordinate 3,264,328, forward strand.
AAACATAATACTGTATAAAATATAGTTAAAATATATTTTATTTTTTATAAAATATTGTATTTGTGTGTTATTTTATGTCAAGTTTTATGTTTTGATAATATTATTATTTTAAAAATCTATTTTGTAAAGATCATCAACCTTTCCTGCTATTTATCTTTTGGATTACTTTACTCCTTGTGGCTTCCGTCTGGTTATGGTCCAATAAGATTTTTCCACTGTTTTTATATGACCGTTTATTTTAAAATAATAAATTCATAATTTATTCATTTGTGTGTTTACTAATACTCTAGGTCTCAATTTTCTCAACCAAAAAAGAAATTATTCATAGTCTCCATCCATCTCTAACTATAAGTCATTTTAAATTGTATTTTACAATATTCAATCATTCATGTATTTTATTATATTTCTAAAAATTGTTTTTTTTTCTTCCATGTAATCTCTCTTTCTTACTATTAATGAAGGATAATTTTGCAAATAAGTATTACTTTTCATAAAATCAACAAAATACAAACAAAAAAAAAATCATGTCTTAATTTGTGTGCATTTACTAAAGTGACTTACATCCTAAAGGTATTTCAAGAAGGACAATGTAAAATATTCAATATACTCCGAAGCTTAGTAATTTATACAGTCATTTGCTAACAAGTGTTTGAAGAGTAATCGTTAAAAAATTAAAAATAGAAAGAAAAAAATTAATTAAAAATGTATTAAAACATGTGTTTTCAAGTATCTGAATGTTTAAAAATTGTTGTTTTTCATACAAAATTTTTGATTTTTGATTTCTTAACAAGATTCTAACCAGACCTATTTATTAATCATCTTATTTAAACTCAAGTATCTGAATGTTTAAAAATTGTTGTTTTTCATACAGAATTTTTAATTTTTGATTTCTTAACAAGATTCTAACCAGACCTATTTATTAATCATCTTATTTAAACTCTTTGATGTCTTTTTGGTCTTAAAATTTTAGACGTAATTGTAATTTTGATTCCTCTATTTTTATTAATTCAAAAAATTTGTCTATCTATTTTAAAAGTCGACACTCACAGTCATTTTTTCATATTTTTAAACTAAAAAATAACGATTTGACATATTTTAAATAATGTGAGATACAATTCCATAATATAGAAACATCTAAATGCATTAATTATTCATATGTCATTAATTTAATTACAAATATAAAAAAAATTGATATTAAAAGTTAAATTTTTAAGGTGTTTTATTCCGATTCTATGGGTATTAATCATTCTATATCACTAACACGTTACTTAAAACATGTCAAATTACTATTTTTTTAGTTAGAAAATCAAATTGAGAGACCAAAATTGTCTACTTTTAAAATAAGATAACTAATTTCGTGAATTAATAAAAATAGAGGATTAAAACTGCGATTAAGGCAAAATTTTATTATGAGTTGCAATAAATAAAATCTTCACTATCTTTAATGTTCACACTTCAGAGTTCACACCTCCATTTCCTTGAATTACCTCTATAAATTCCTAGCTTCAATTCATACCACAACACACATATTCTCTCTCTTTGTTTATCTCTTACTCTTATATGTAACTTTCTCATTGCATTCTCTAAAATAAAGCAAATATGAGCAAAGTTCCAACCCTATTCTTCATGGCTCTGTTCCTCTGCTACATGCTCACTGACTCTGCACGCCCCGAACCGGCTTTTCAAAAGGAATATTTGGTAGTAGCACAACAACAGGTTGGTTTTCTTTTGTTGATGTTAATGTTAATGTTAGTCTTTACACCACTTTTTCATATCCTCGTTTGATGCTTAATAACAAGCTTATGTTTCATCCCACATTTCATGCATTATAGGATGTTGAGGAAGTTGATAAAAGCTGTGAAGGCATCAAAGAGGAAGAATGCATGATGAGGAGAACCCTTGCTGCTCACACAGACTATATTTATACACAGAACCATAACCCTTAAAACAATTTCCTTCACCTTGTTTTGGTCACTTGTTTATTATTTGTATTTTTCACTATATCATGTTCTGGTATCTGGTTTATTTGGCCCAGATATATTTATACTTTTTTCTGCTTTTGTGTAATATATTTATATGCCATAAAATATAAATTATTAGTATTAGTATTTATAAATTTGCACAGCAAAAACTTTTGACAGTCAGAGTAATCTCAAGTACCATATATATAAGTTTAACTAATCTTTTTATTTCTACATTTTAATTAAAAAAAAAAAAAAATTGGTGATACTATTCAAGTTTGTGGATGGTACGAACCCCTACCACAGCTTGCAACATATCATACTCGGAAAACAACAAAATAAGTGATTAGATTTAACTAATTAATAAATTTTAGTTAAAATTGAATTGATTGAGAATACATGAGTCAAATGCATGTCTAGAACGATCCATTTAACTTATTTCCCGGCCAAACTTTGATTATCAAGGCCATTTTATTCTGGAAAAATAATGGGTTTCTTAGGATCAAGCTTCATAAAGTTGTTCTTTAATGAATAAATTATTTATCCTACGAAAAAGGTTACAACACAAAAGAGCATATAACAATCGCATTACTACTAGGATTATTTAGATCCATTGACTGATTGAGTCTTATAACTGTAGCATTTATCATAACCTTCTTTTTTTTAAAAATAATTATGACAGATAAATGAAGGCGCAGAAAAAAGTACTACTCTGTGATCAGTATTTGACTTATTGAGGCAACCATAACTAGATTTAATGCAAGCTTTTACTCTCCTCTGCTTGCATTATTCAATGAAATCAACAACCTTTGCGGCTTCTATGGTTGGGAATATTGATCCAATTGGTTGATAGTTGAGCTTCAACTTATAGCTTCAGATGTTATTTAAGACTTCCTATTTGACTTGCAAAGATAGAAACCCTCAAAACGGCTATTGAAAGGACATGCCTTTTGATGTTGTTGGAGGCATCAATATGTCATGATTCCTCAGTAGTTATAATGGTGGTCTTTGAATAATGACTCAGTAATCTTATTCAATGAGCCACTTTATAATCTGACATAATTTCAATATGCTTTGTCATACTTCTTTCTATAAAATGACATCCTTAACTTAGAACTCTTGTCATATGTTTTTCCTTCAAAATCAAAATCAAAATTTACCTCCTAATAGTTAGTCTCTTAACAAAGCTAAAGTTCCACAAAGCTATGCCTATGTAAGTGTGACCTAGTTTCAATAGATGCGTCTAAGCCTATTCCAGGAGATTTCTTGATGATAAATATAGTGGCGCATGAAAGGGAATAACTGGGCGCGAATACAAGGCGCTCGAGGGAGCAAATACGTGTTCAGTGACCTCCCCCAAAAGTATGTTATGATCGACCAAGTGTTAGCGTGACTTGATTGAACGCGCTCATAGACCATGTGTTAGAGTGCTGAGCTTGCATAGCGAGTGTCTTATCGAGTAATTGACTGGTAGCCAGTACCGTCCAGAGTCCTATTTATAAACTGAAACAACTAGATTACAACTCACAATTAGCTAGCTAACATTATAATAACTACATATTTACAATTCCTATTATAATGACAGTAAAATTGTAGTTTTAGTTGATCTGAACCCATAGTATCAACCTAGCAAACTATCTCAAACATTTATTAAGTGCAATTCTCTGTGCAGTTAGCAGTTAGATATCAAATATTCCACTTTTACTGATGATGAAAGAATAATAGGTTATATATCAAAAGAAAGGAGAAAACATGTCACCTGGTCAAATATAAAAATCAACTGAAACAACACATACAGATTAGTGTATTTACAACAAGCTTCCAATTCAAGAGTGAGTATAATCATTACATTACATGCCAAACAAATAAGATTACTAGATTATGGAATGCAAGGCTTTCTGGAAGCAAGAAGTATCATGTCTATGGTTGCTATACATCTTATAATCCATTAAGGTTTTCTAAATCATTTACAAAATTAATCCATGTACTGATATAAAGATATAGTATTATAATACAACATTGAATTTGAAGCTCCATGGTCAAAGAAGCAGCATAATAAAACTTTCCTAATTCAAATTACCAATCATACCCATATCTACTTGGCAATTGAAACTAGTAACCACCACTTAAGCAGGAACCATAGCCCAAGTGCAATCCGTTACATGCAGGCACAATGAGACACATATTGTAACAACAATAGAGAATTTAGCTGCAACATATCTCACAATCGCAACCACAGCTTCATGAACATTATGAGCACATCTTCTCGCAGAATCACATAATGTCAACAAAATAAACTCCATGAAAGATCTAACTGTCTCAAATGTGACCCTCCCAGTCACATCAAGAACAAGTCTCCTATTGCTAGGAACCGCCAAGGTAGACGAAACCTTGCTAACCCAACCACTTTTATTCTCCTCATCAAAAACATCTTTTGATTCAACATATGATGTCTCAACAGGACTTGAAGTTTCTCCAATATTGAAATAAGAACCCGAAGTATCATTAGGGTTTGAACTAGTAAAAACCTGGTGAGATGTTTTAACAAGACTCTCAATAGCACCATTGCAAACAGAAACAAACATTTCTCTAACCCTAGTTTCATGTTTTGGATTAGTTAAACCAGCAAAGAAATCATCATAAGTATTGATATGCATGGTTTTGTCAAGATAAACGGTAACCAATGTACTAACAAACAATTGAACACAATTCCCAATTAGTTCACCACACTTTTCACCACAAACCACATCAACCCATTTCGGAACCATATCAGAATCGTTACAATCATTTCCAACAATTGCATCACTACAATTGGAACTATTTGAATTCGATTCGCCACTAAATTTAGCATTGGCATCTGAATTGAAGCCAAGAACAAGGTTCCTAGCAAAGCTTCCAATAACAACAGAAGCAAAACCTGAACCGGCTTGTGTAAACAATTTATCCAGCACCCGGTCCAAACCAGTTGAATCAGAACCAGAACCAGAACCGGTTTGATTTTCATCGGTCCGGTTTACGGACTGATAACCGTTCAAGACTCCGACTATCACGGCACGTGTGATACTAACTAAAGAATCTGAAAACGGTTCAGACCGGGTTATTTTGGAGATTTGATTCAAACTACTAGGAACTTGATCGGAATCTGATTGTAAAAAATTGTTCAAGTCTTTGGTGACAATTGCAATGGTGTCTGAAGATTCGGAAACGGCATCTGCTACAGAAACAAACGCATTAAGAAGCTTAGAGAGTTTGTTTCTCTTACGCGCAATGAAAGGCGCGTGATAAGCCTTGTAAACACCGTAACTGCTAAACCCAACTGTAACTAAGATGAAGGCCCACTTCTTCTTTTTACGGATGTAATCGAAACCCTTTTCGACTAATTGAAGTTCCATTAAGTGAAATTAACGATATAATGAAGAGAAGTGAGGAGAAACGGACCTGAGAGAAGGCTGTGAGGTGAAAAAATAAGGAGAGAGCTTGCAAATAGTGGAAGCAACTATCGTCTTTCAATTCATACGTCATAAGGCTACATTCGAATCACAACAGCCACTAACTAAAATATTCAATTTTTTCTTTTTAATTGTTGGAGATAATAATAGAGGATGGGCGTGCCTTCTTTGCGTTGGTAAAGTTACGTGTTTAGGATAAAGCTCAACTACTATTTAACATAAAACAAGAAGTAGGACTCTAGGAGGATCAACTTATCAAGTAGCTAATGTCTGGTTTGGGGAGATCGCAGGGTTTGCTTTTATATTTTGAAAGTCAATTTTAAAATTAAAGATATGTTAGACTCAAATTGGGTTGAATTAATTTATTATTTAATTTTAATTTTTTTTGTTAAATTCAAAAATAAATTATAATTATAGTTTTTGTTTTTAAACTAATATGTTATTATCATTAAACATAAATTTCACTTTAACAAACATTCACCACCACGTTCGACAATTATTTTTGATCCCCTTCGTTATTACCAACCACTCACTTTTGATCACAGCCAACTCTATCAATCGTCCAACTCTAATAATCGCCGCCACCATTTCTGATCATCGCTATCACCTTTAACTACCACCTTCGACTGCCACTACAATTGACCACCATCACACTAGCCATCATGACCGATCACCGTCTCTATTATCTACCACCACCGATCTTCCACTTCCAACTATCAATTGTCTTTTTTGATTGCTACAACCATTTTTGTCGACAAATCACTACTACAGTAGTTATCTTCCACAACTATTATTTTCAATCACTATTACTAAAATATAATTAAATAAATTATAATTTTATAATATTTGAATTTTTCAAAATAATTCAAATTTATTTTATTTTTAATTATTTTTACATATTCATATATTTTTTAATATTGTTGAATTCATAATGAAATAAAGAAAAAAAAAGAGTAATTCAATTTCAATAAAATTAAATTAAAACTCAACTAAAAATTTAAATTTGTAACTAAAAATTTAAATTTATAACTAAAAATTAAAATCTAAAATTTAAGAACAGAAAATTAAAAACTACTACAAAACCAAGTGAATAATGTCGTTGAAATAAAATATATTAATACAGTCCTATAATTTTTAGTGGTCAAATTTGGTATTTGTTTGTCAAAAAACAAAGTAACTAATTAGCTTTTTGACCTTTTATATTTAGATCTCAGTAGTAGGTCTGTATCAATCATCCTAGTCGATGTCAACTCCAAGTAATTGAAGTAGGATAAAGTAGGTTTCAAGTAGGAATGATTGACTGAGGCTAATGTTATCGATTATTTTATTTGTGTTATAACGAGTGTGTTTAATTTTATATATATATATATATATATATATATATATATATATATATATATATATATATATTAAAAATTATAATAATTAAAATAAAAAATATTATTTTATTTATAGGTAAATTTTTTATTATTATCAATATAAAGTATAATAATATTTTTAAAGTGGTGTTTATGGTAATTATTGAAAAATAATATAGAAAAAAGTAATTAAAATTGCATTAAAAATTGTGAATTATATTCATTTTGATATAATTTATTTTACTAAAGTGATATTTATTGAGAGACAGATGAAATACTTAGAGTTGCCTTACCTCCTTAGAGTTGACCGCGACGCTCGTGACGAAGCGCTCTTTTAATGAAAAAAATTGATTTTCTTTTTCAACTCAAATGGATAAAAGATACATTTTTAAAATTTATTTAGATGTTGCCTTCCCTCCTCTAATTACGATATCCTCTCATCTCTCTAACTACTATTATATATTATATAATAGTACAAATAATTTTAATTCACATTGCGACCGCCACAATCCGTAATAGCCAAAATCATAAAAGTTTTGGCGCGACCGTCGAAGCAATCGCGATCACCTAATTAAAATCTTAGACCAGGAGATCATTCTTCACCTTATTTTTTTTTCATTAAAAAAAACCTTGTTCTCAATTACATGAAGAACTTCAAACCTAAAATGCAAATGTAATTAAACTGAATCCATGAATTTAAAGTTCTTTGTTGAATTTATTCATTATCTCAGCCTCCATTGTGTCTTATTCAAATGCAAACTCTATCCCATGTGCCAACAATCAACAATAAATTTTTCCACAAGAACTAATAGACACGATAACCGCTGAATGTTCTAATTTTATTAGAGATCTGAATGAATTAGTGAACGTTTATCCCACCTTCAAGTTTTTTATTTTTTAGTATTTAACTTTCGGTATTATAAAATACATTACTGGATCATAACTTCTGATAATATATTTAAGAGTGAAGAAATAAAATTAAATGAACAAAGTTGTATCAGTTTTACTAGGTGAGACCCTAATTGGGCCGCACATGGGTTGAGGCGCGTGGCTATTACTAAACTCAGAAAGCTGGTTTTCGTATCCCCCCATTTAAAAATAAAATGGATGAAATTACTAAAATAGCCTTCATATTTCAGTTAAAATACAACCATTTTATCGTACATCTCATTCTGAATTTTTCACCGAAAATTTCAAAAATGAAATATCCGGGAGTTTCATCCGAAAATTTAAAATTTTCAAAAAATTTGAAATTTGGAACATTTTTTTAATTAATATTTTGTAATTTCTGTAACAGTGTTTTTACATTTTGAAATTTCTGGTTAACAACTTATAACTATCAGAAATTTCAAAATTTTGAAATTTCCGGAAATATAAATAGTGTCCCGTAAAATTGTTGGGGAAATTTCCAGTTTACAAATGGTACTATAGGAAATTTCAAGTTTTAAAAATTTCCTATAGTTATAAACTGTGTATCGGATTTTTTTAGGAAAAAAATAACTACCGAAAATTTTGTTGAGAGAGTGAGATTTTAAAGTAATTTTTTTTACCGTTTACTGAATGGTATAGAGTTAAATCTGGAGTAAAAAAACTATTTTCCTAAATTCAATTGAGTATGGTTTGATAATTTCTTTGATGAAATTTGTACCCCTTCTATTTTGAGTGGGGGGGTTTTGTTAGGAATTAATAAATTTATTTATAAAAAGTACCGTAGAAAATAGAGGCACGTGGCAGTATCTGAAACAGAGGTGTGAGAGACTGAGTCCTAGCTGTTCCGAGATTATATAATAAGTTCCCGTGATTACACACGTTCCCCGAGGTGTTCTACTTCTACCAGATTCCCGATTCCAACGCCGCAACAACCCACTTATGTCCTATCACCAACAGCCACCAACACTTTACTACTCCAAAAAGATAAACAATACTTCATTTTAAGCACGCTCTGCTAATTACCATTCTTACTATATATAATTCACCAACAATAACAAACAACACTTGTCTTACAAACCCAAAACATACAAAATCAAGATTTAGCCCCTTCTTTCAGTCAACCCTACACAGGTAATTCATTCACCAATGCGCTATTCAATTCAACGTTATTTCATTTCTTTTTCATTTTTTTCTTTCTATATAGTAAATAAATAAACAAACAATTCTGTTATGAATTCGTTAGAACCTTCTCTGTTTCTTAGACGACAAAGTTGCAAACAGAGAGTGATGATTGATAATTAGCAACGAATTAATTAATTAAATAATTAATTATGTAGCTAATTTTTCGGGTTTCTGTTTCATAATCGCTTAGGAAACAAGATAGACGGCTTGATTAATATCGCCACGTATTAGTATCCTATAATAATGCGAATTGTTTCACGTTATATGCTTTGAATATTTCTAAATTATAGATACATTATTACAGCCTGTGATGATGTGGATTTTCTTCGTTTTTAGATATAGAAGCAGTGCTTCCCGCGTTATCACCAATTTAGCTGCAAAATTTATAACCACTTCTCATTGAATTGAATTGTTCGTAAAGAAAAAAGAATGGAAATGGTTTTTCATTCTCGTATCGATAGAGAGATTGAAACGCTTATAGAAACAATACATCCTCCCAAACCAAGGTAATTAACACACCTCAATCTTTTATCTATTCGTCTTAATTTCTTTTCATCTTTTTGTCTCTGTGGTTTTTTTTTTCGCTTAGATAATTAATTCAATTGCAGATTATTTAATGAATACGAATTTTATTTTTTTTGTTGGCAGGGTTTGTATAGATAATGATTCTTGTAAAGACTGTACTGTTGTGAAGGTTCGATACAATTCTCACATTAAACTATTTTTGTTGTCTATAGTGTCTCTGTTTTGTAGTGATCTATTAATCTTGCAAAGTCCAAAATAAATCCTAGCTCCTATGTTTAAGAGGAAACCAAATTTGGCTGGTATTCTCTGAAAATGACAGAGTCGGTTTAATCGTTAATGTACAGGCAGAATTTAGGTTTAAAATGCATGAGCATGAGAACTAATTAAGACATTTTGACCTCATTTTCTTGATAACAAGTAACATTTGTTTTATTACTTGTTCCCTTTGAAAATTTCATTTTATTTTGATATCTTAAGGGAGAAACGTCTTGGTTTTGTTTAATTTATGAATATATATATATATTTTAAATGTTTATTTTAGCTTGTTAATAGTATGTTAGATTCTTAATATAAACTATTGTGATAGAGAGAAGACATAAAGTTTAGTTAAAGATAATTTATGTATTCTTTGAATAATGAAAATAATTTTTAAATTTTTTTTTTGTTATTTTTATAAATGAAGACAATAGTTTTTTTAAGAAAGTTTTTTTAACATTAATTTTTCATTTTATTAAGTTACAAATGTTGACTTTCATTCTTTTGTTTACTATTTTAGTCTGTCAAATAATTTTTTTTACACGGTAATTAGACACATGAGTTAAGCAGAATGTAACGTTTGACAAAACCCAAATCAAAAATCCAAAAAAAATGATAACAGTGTTTAATATATATAATTTAAGGAGTCAAAATACAATGAAAAAATTAAAACGATATAAAATTTGTAATTAAAGAGATGATATTAAAAAGTAAAAAGTTTAAGGAAAAATAATTTAACTGTATGTTGCCGACAAGTGAACAGGTGGATAGTGCAAACAAGTATGGGATATTATTGGAGATGGTACAGGTGTTGACAGATCTTGACCTAATCATTTCAAAGTCATACATTTCTTCTGATGGTGGATGGTTTATGGATGGTCAGTGTTTTTGCTTCTGGACTTGGCTTTATTTTAACACTTGTTTTTGTGTATTTTTCCTCAATCCACCTTAATCATAATTGAGCAAGTTGTTATTAAAAATAGCTTACTAGCTTTTAGCATGAGTATTGTGAGCTATGAAAATGAGTCATGCATGTAACCCCAAGCCCCATGATTATGACATCATCATCTACAAAATTTAATGGTGTGCTGTGTTTCTCTTTTGCTTCCACGATGCAGTGTTCCACGTCACTGATCAAGCTGGCAAGAAGCTCACAGACAATAATCTCATGCTCCAAATTGAGAAGGTTTTTCCGCCTCTTCCTATCAATAATGTTTTCTATTATTGCTCTAGAATAAAATATATATATAAAAAATATCTGTGGTTAACTTTTCATCTAATCATCTATTTAGTCTTTAACTTTTCAAATAAAGAAATAAGTCGTAATTCAATTATATGAAACTAAGCAAAGATATATTATTTATGTTCCTAGGAACTGTGTGCAACCAGAGCAAAAGGGGACATTATAACGGATGATGAAACAGAAGTTGATAGCTACGAGGAATCACAGTCAAAATACTCGAAACAAATTGTGTTAACGGAAGACACAGCTTTGGAGATGAGTGGTATGGACCGACCAGGCCTTCTATCAGAAATATCAGCAGTTTTACTAGAATTGGGCTGCAACATCATCTCCGCAACAGCATGGACCCACAACAAAAGAGCTGCCTGCATACTCTACGTAGAAGAGGCATCCAAACCCGGGCCCATTAAGGACCCAAAACGGTTGGCCCAAGTAAAGGAACAACTGGAAAGCGTAGTTGAGGCCCGTGGAGATAAGGGAGAGAGGAAGAGTGTGAGGTTGAGAAACTTCGCCGACGGGCGCACGCACACTGAAAGACGGCTTCACCAGCTAATGTACGCCGATAAGGATTACGAAGGTTGTCGTGCCTGTCATGGAGACAGTAGCGGAGAGCACAAAAATGGGTGTGATGGGACTCATGTGACTATTAGTAGATGCGAGGACAGAGGGTATTGGGTGGTGAATGTGACGTGTAGAGACCGTCCTAAATTGTTGTTTGATACGGTTTGTGTGCTAAGAGACATGCAGTATGTAGTGTTTCACGCTGCTATTAGTTCCGAGAAATCCATAGCCAATCAGGTAATGCATTATTTCATACTCCATCGAATACAAGGAAATATGGTAACAACCACTTTTTTGTTTGAAAATGTGTTTATAAGCCTATTAATTCATCATGTGTTGCAGGAGTACTATATAAGGCACAAAGTGAATAGTTCAGCTCTCCGCACAGAAAGCGAGAGGAAAAAGCTTATTTTATGCATAATAGCTGCTATAGAGCGCAGAGTCTCGCATGTAAGTTATATAAAACCCCGCATTAAGCTTTTCCTTGTCATTATGCTATAATAATGTACTTGTGTGTTATGGTGTAGGGTTTAAGGGTTGATATTTGCACTGAAAATAAAATGGGTTTACTATCGAAAGTGACCCGTGTGATTCGTGAAAATGGACTATCAATACCGAGGGTTGAGATTGGAACACGAGGAGAGAATGTGGTGGGAACATTCTTTGTCACGGATTCTTCAGGTCAAGAAGTTAACCCAAATATAGCACAATTGTTAAAACGAGAGTGTGGTGGATCAGTTGATGTAGATATTGATCACAAGATGTCGCCTCATGTTTTATCTCGATCATCATCGTCGATGAGTATAAGTGAAAACAGTAATATTGTTGAGAATAGGCCAAGACTTTCAATTGGAAACATGCTTTGGTCTCACATAGGTCGGATTTCAAGCAATTTTGGCCACGCTAGATCCTGAGAAGCTCCCTTCTACTGAACTGGTGTTTTACTACTGTGTATATAGAAATTTTTAGTTAGTTTTTTTTTTTTTTGTTTTTTCTTATTCTTTTAAACTTCCTTTTCTTAAAGGGAAGGGAAAAGCCAGAGATACAGTTTTCTGGTGTGTTTTATGGTCACTCTGTACATATCTTGTTCACATGAATAAATAGGCAATTCTACAATGAGAAATGAAATACACTAACACATCAAAAAATAAATGAGCAGTGTTTTGTTGATACTCTTCTCAACTTCTGTCAATTTTTAAGATTATTTGATTTTTGTTTGATCTATTATTCTATTAAGTAAATGCTTCAGATTTATTGCAATTTATTGACTTCTGGCCTACTAGCCATGTTTAATTTGGTCTAAGCGCAAGTTTTGGTTTTTTACATTATCATTTTAATATGTTGTGTTTTAAGTTTGTTGTGGTTTAACATTAAAATCACTCAAGAATTGCTCCAAAAAGGGGGAGGAAGTAGTACATAAAACTATCATGGTATGAACATTTAGCCTAATCTTCCTTGATCAGGACTCTGGACATAATTGGCATATACTATATCACCTCGACTCCTCACACACATTTCCTTCGCTCAAAGTATGTCACAAATTGAAGGACCAATCCCTCTGACAATGAAATCTCTGATGATTTGCAGCTCATTCCCAGATCAATTAAAATGCTCACCATAAAGCACCAACCACAAAGTCCACTTTCATAATAACAACCCAACGACGTAATTAGGCTATTCCATGTAATTAGCTGTAGTTCATGGTTTACAAATATCCAATAACATAATCCCTCGCTAGCATATACTAAAAGTTCCTTCTGTGTTCTCCATAGAGATGGCCTGCTAATGATCTCATTGGCTAGCGGAGTATACTCTCCCTCCAGATTAATGTCGAGCTGCACAGCTGTGTTGCTTGCAGCGGGAATCATTGATGATTCAGCCAGTTCGATTGAGATTTTGCAATTAAAAAATGTTATAAAATTTCTAATTATTGGAATATGTCATATATGTAATACTTACGTGCGTGATAAAATCTCATTTATATATAATAAAATCATATGACAACCTCATTTTAAATTTTACTTATATCATACGGTAAAGTATATAATAAAATCATATTTAATAAGGTGTTAGAAGGTAAGAGTATATTCATAAATTTTAGTGAAATCTAACTTATTTACATAAACATACACATGTTTAACATGATAAAATCAAGTTAAATAATTAGATTTAATTTAATCATATGAAATTTACCATGAAAGGATATACTCTCACAAGAGAATCAGCAACTCCCACTACGATATATACATAGGTGTTAAGACAATCAGTTCACCAATTTGAATCGAAGTTTACACCATAGCTGATAAGCGAAATACTAATAATAATAGTTCATCCACACATGTTAATGCCACTTCTCGTATATCAACAATGATTTTCAATTTATTTTTCCCTCAAAAACAGAGCATAGAGTATGACAATTAGAAGTGCAGGACTGACACCGCTTGAAATCTAATTCAGGTATATGATCCTAATCTGAGAGTGAGAACATCAAAATCTCGCCAAAAGCTTCAAGCAGCAGTGAGTTAAAAGTTAAAACTAAAGATGAACTATAATATTAACCATAAGACTTTAGAAATTCAGAATTCTGATCTTTAGGCACAACAGTTATTTAATGCCAGTAATTCCGGTGATGCAGGTAAATTCTTTAGTGCTCATCAAGGTTTAAACTTTAAGAGAAACATCTAGGTACCTCGAAACCAAATAGGCTGAAGATTATGCACTCACATGCTTGGAAATTCTGCTATTGATAATTCTTGCTTATATACCTTGCTATATACCTATGAAATCTAAACGTGGAACTACCCAACCAAAGGTAGTTGTTAACATAGGTAGCTGTTGTCATAATATATTAAAAACACTCATCATGACTGCTACTAATAATGTCACGCCAGGCTTCATTCAGGAACGTATGAAAAATGTTCAGTTAATTAAAATGATTAGTAAACTTGAATAACTGGGAATTTCAATATCAAATTCAAATAGAATATTTAAGTACGGTGCAGTGACAACCATACATAGCACAAAGCCCAGTGGAGACTGGCTTTATTTACACAAAGCACGGCCTTCAGAGGTTAATCACAGAGTACGGTAAAAGTTATGAAAATATTCACAAGGAAGAGAATCATATAAAAAACTTACCAATAGGACATTTCCGTGGTTTTATCAAATTACATCAATGTCATCAACATTAAGCCAATCATTGGAATCCTTGGTCACAGAAGAATTACGAGCACTTGAATGCTCAGAGCCTGCGTGTCTGCTTCCCATAGAGTTTATATCCTTATCAGAGTTAGGAGAACTTCTACCTAACTGAACCCAATCTCGGGAGTCTTTTGTGGAAGAATCAGAACCTGATCTAGTTTTTTTATAATTTGCATCTACATCACCATCCTCCTCCTCAAGATCACTGAATGAGACATCCTCTTCATCACCAGTATGAATGGAAGTTCCACTGGGACCAACCATTTCAGAAGTATCCTCTTCTTTCAACCAATCATCGGCATCATCCTCATATGCTTCATCTGAAAATCGATTTGTTGAACCAGATGATGATTGTTCTGTAGAGGGAATAATTGGAACTTCTTTATCCCCAAACTTTTCACTAGTTTGAGTTACATCACTTTTAACAGGGTGTACAGGATGTTTCTCTGTCTCTACATCAGACACAACCACAGACGGGGCTTCTTCAACAGCAGAGTTCTGAAGAGGTACTGGCTCAAGTTGAACATTGCTTGGCACGAAAAGATGTTGCTCTTGTTCCTCTTCTTTTGAAGGGATGCTGCTTCTCGCAGATAAGTCTGGATCTATCTTTTCCTTGGTTCTTTTGTTTAATGCCTGAGTTAACATTGCTCTAGCTTCCATAATCTGCAAGCAAAACTTGATCTGTTACTAATACAATAAAAGCTAATAGAACCAAAAGTTAGAGGCAGTTGAAAATCAAATTTAAAAAGCATAAGAATGTTCGTTTCAAATTTTAAAACATCTTAGACACTCATCAGTATCATGTATAACACACAACTTCACAAGGGTTCATAACAAAAAGATTTGACCATATGAGCAGCGTTGCCCATTTCTGCCATAATTTTCAAAGATCAAACTCTGTTCAGATGCCAAGACAATAACCAAATAAATTAGCTTCACTGTCTTTAAGTCACTCATTAGTTGCACATGCTCGAGAAATATAACGATTCAAACAGCAAAGTAAACAACACAACATTTGTTAACAAGAGGCACCAGCGCCGATTAGACCATCGAATTCGAAAAACAAATAAAAACAGATTCATCAAAGAGAGAAAACCAATTCCAATTAAAATTGAGCTTACTTGTGGCGTTGATAAAATAACAGCATCATCTTTGCTGAGCTTAGGGTGCAGTAGTACAAAGTAAATCTTCCAAAAGCAACCATCACTCATATATCCAGGACAAAGCTCCATTCTAAGAGCAGCTAAACTTGGAGCAAGATGTTCAACAGCCAAAGCATGTTCTTGTTGTGCATCAGACAAATCAAAATCTGCATAAAAGTCAAAAGTTGCCAGATAAATTAACGAAGAATCATATAAAATTATGAACTAGAATATCTATAATGGCTGAAATTTTTAAGCTAGAATACCAATAACAAAATTACAGAAGATAACGCAGAAAATTTACGCATATTCGGATATTCCGTAAGTATGCAATAAAGAATATACCATCAGAATCAGGATCATCGGGAAGTGGAAAATCGAGCCAAGTTTCTGGATGCATCGCTAGGTTTCTGGCAAAGGCGACAACCTCCTCCGTAACTCCAACCACACCGTCGAGATCGTATTCCTCTTCGGATCCGATTTGAAGGAAACTGGAAGCGATCTTGGTGAATTCAGATACGGTTTTGTTACCGGAAAGCTTTGAGATCCCGCTCTTGAATTTTCCACTAATTTCAGCGAAATCGCTTCGGATTCCAGCGATAACGTCTTCATCGGCGGGATTAGGATCGGAGTTTTGAGTTCGAGGATCGTGATCGTGATCGGGATCGGGAGGAGGAGCGAGGAATGAAGCGACACCCCAAAATTGGCGGGAAAGGGATTTGGTGAGCTCGGAGATATCCTCTTTGACGCCACGCGCGGTGGGACTGTGAGTTGATGCAGATGGAGATTCAGATTGTGAATTTGAATCGGGTTGAGTGGATTTTGATTCTGATTTATTGGGAGGAGATTTTAGGTTAATATCATTATTGTTGTTGTTGTGAGGGTTTTCTTCTTCTTCGTCTTCTTCGTCGAGTTTGAGAGAATTCGCGATTGTTCTTGCTAACCATGACATGGTTGATTCCAATTTCTCACAACATGGACACCATCACTTCACACATTAAAGTGTTTGTGATTATTTCTTAATCAGATAAGACACCAAAATGCGACGCCGTTTCATTCCGAACCAACAATAAAATCGACATCAATAATAATCACAAAAAAAAAATCAGTAATTAATAGTAATAATTATAATAATAATAATAATAATAATAATAAATTTTTAGGGAGGATGGTAGAAAAAAAGACTCAAAAAGTTGGATCAAACAAGCTTAAAGCTCGACATAACATTTATGATTTTGTGATAAGCTTTCATTATGTTAGTTTAATTATGGGAAAGTATATGATTATAATATGATACTTTGTGTATGGTTTTAAAACAATATGTTGTTTTTGGATCAAAAGACACTTTTTTGAAAAATAAGTTGTATATTTGATTGAGTTG
Source organism: Cicer chorassanicum (assembly GCA_037974735.1). Classification (NCBI taxonomy): domain Eukaryota; kingdom Viridiplantae; phylum Streptophyta; class Magnoliopsida; order Fabales; family Fabaceae; genus Cicer; species Cicer chorassanicum. The sequence continues at coordinate 3,281,516 of JBBPBP010009780.1, forward strand.
CAAATAGGTCTTTTTTTAACACATTTTGGACACTTTATCGATGTTCTACTATAGAAAATCACTGTAAAATTATATTGTGAATATGACTATTACGGCCACTCTAAAAGTATGTTTCTAATATCACTCGAATTTTGACAAGACAATTTTCAAAAAGGAACAAAAATAAATGAGAGAATTGACTTGAAATTTGCTAGAGAAGAGAAAACTTAGAAATACGTCAAATTTTGATGTGTTTCCTAAAATAAATATAACCATTTATTTATAGAAAAAAAAAATTATACACTGGGTCTAATCGTTGGAACAGACTAATCGTGAAAGACTGACACATAAAATATGGTCACAATATAAGACCAATTAAAAAACCATCCAGCTTGAATAATTATCACTATATTTCGAGTTATATCTAATTTATGAGAATGAATTATCTCATACGTAATTTATATATGATAGAGTAAAATGTGATCTATAACTATTTAAAAAAATTCTAATATTTTTTTTTTAATTTAAATGGTGTTACATAACACATTACTACTTAGTATATGTATTACACATGGAATTATTCAATCTCCTAATTTCTTAACTTAGTTACAACTTTCTTAAGTTAGTTACAACGAATATTGAGAGTTCCTCTAGCATGTACCTTCTTCTTGGATTGGTACCACCACCATCAAAATCAGCAGATCCACTACTATTAACCTTCCTTGAGGTTGATTCATGTTTTTAGACGACAACAACACCTATTAAACCAATACTCAAAGGTGCATGATAAATCTTTCTTCATACCCCTCCCTCGGTACTTAATTTTTAAAAAACAAATTGCAAAAAAGGGAATTAATTAAATCGTCATTAACAAACTATTTACCGTTGATCTTATAAAATTTGAATTTTAACTCTTGAGATTACATGATCAAACACTTATCATTGAACTGAAACATCATAGATCACTGCTTTTATTAATAGTCGATAAGAATTGAGAATATATAATGTAAATGGGAACAAGTTTGCTTGAATTTGGACTAGCATACATTGTCCAAAAAAAACAGCATTCTACATGAACCATAAATTTATAGCCGAGAACGTAGTTCTGTTGATATAATGTTATGATCGATCGAAAATGTGAATATGTGATTGAAGAAGTATAGCAATGACACGAGTTCTGTTAATTAATGAGCTTTTAATTAAGCATTTATCAAATTAACTTAATTTCATCTCTTACTTTATATACTTGCAACATCCATGTTATTAAAGTGGCAAAAAACTAAGGCAAATAAAACATTTTGAAAGACCGAGCCAGAACCTTTCTCAATCGGTCACTGCTTTGTTCCTAGCTTCATGAGAGGGAAGAGCACCAAGATGTTGAAGATAAATTCAATTCCAACAAACCTGGTTGGTTTTTTGTCCTATCACTACTCTCCTGAGATTGAACTTCTTTGTACCAATTAGTTGTGACTACTGAAGGTGTTGCAACATTTTGAACAAATTGATGATGAATCTGAGGCTTGAATTCAGGTGCACCGGTTAGTTGCTGAACAACCTCTCGAAAATTCATTACATCCACCTCATAAACTCTGATTGCTGTTGATGGTTGTGGTGCTACTGAAGCTTTTTTCCATGGTTTTGATTGTGACTTCCTCACTGAATGGAGCACTGAATTATTATGAGATTTATTAGATGTAGGATAAGAGCTGGAATAAGCTTCCATGGTTCTAAAAGTATGATACTAGATCTCAATTAAGTGAATTTCACTAGCTAGTAACTAATTATTTTCACTTATGTGACAACTTTATTTGTGTTGAATAAATTGAACTATTTATAGATTGTTGTTAGCAGCCATATGGCAACTATATTATATAAATAAAAATGTGGTGTGTTGCGTTGATTGTCAAATAAAGCAAACGATTAAAGCATGGGGTGGCTCCAATTTTGTCATGACCGTCGGCGGAATCAGGATCATGTGATGCCAGTGTGAGCAGTGACATAAGCAAACCAATTTGATTTCCCTTAGTCAACATTATGTTGTTGGGTGGCTCAACGATTTAATTTTAATATGTATTAAAAAACTTCATCCAAATTGAACTTATGTCTCATGTGATATTTTTGGAATTAAAATAACATGGAGAATAGTTATAACATGTGGAGTTTTGATCATTAAAAGGATACAAACTCATGTCATATCTAAAATACTATCCACAATATATTTTTGATTGAGCAGGTTTACTCTAAAGTGAAATCCATCAATTTTACTAATAAATTTTTTATTAACATTATATTATAATAAAAAAATTATTAAGCATATTAGTTAGTTAATTATACAAGTTAAGTACTATAATTAATTAGTTACTTAATATAATTAATTATACTTATGAGTTGTTATTCATTAGATATATAAATCCTACATATTACTCGATGTACTTAAATAATCCCTCATTATTTAATATACATTTATTTACTTTTATCTAATTTTATTATTTTTATCTAGCATTGTAATATTGTATCAGATATATAGTTATTCGATTAAAGTATTTCTTAAATTTTTCTTGAGAAAATTTTAAGTTAAGATTAATTGATTTATCTTTTTTGTCCTATTTGATTATTAAATAATTTGTTCATTTTCGTTTTATTCTCTCTCAAATTCCAA
>JBBPBP010009780.1:3286203-3300831 GCA_037974735.1 Cicer chorassanicum
ATATATATATATATATATATATATATAATTGAAGAGAGATAAAATGCTTATTATATCACTCTTTTAAATTTACACATAATACCACGATAAAATGATTATTTAACTCTTGAATACGTGAATCATCACCATAATATGGAAAAAAAAATTGTTATTATAGGAATATAATTTCTCTTAGAGTTTAAGTTTGTAACACATATTTCTCACATTTAGGATTAGTTAATTGGAGGTGATCTAATAATTGTTAATGATAGTAGGTGGTTTAATGTATTTTTAATAGACTCTGATATTATCTTAAAATTTAAGTTGAGTTCTATATACAATTCCACAAAGTCGGAGAATAAAGACTATTCATCACTTAAAAATATTTATTTGTCTTATTGAATGTGAAACTCTTAAGAGATACTTTCACGTCCAATGCTGGATGTGACCTGATAGAGTAATTTAATAGTATGCTCTCATATCATCTTAGAATTCTAGGATACTTATAAAATGAAAACTACTCACAGTTTATAAATAATTTGTCACAGTTTATAAATAATTTGTCGCTTATAAATAATTTGTCAAACTTTATTTATTAATTTGTGTTGGAAATGATGATGAAATTAATGGAAGATTATTGGAAATAATGGTGACATTGATGAGCTAGTATGGTTGTGAATTGAAAAAAATGAGAAGTCTCACCTATGAAGGATATCATACACTAATAGGGTATATATGGTGGAGGTATGTATCTTGGGGTGTGCCCCAAGGGATACCCCAATTTTGTGAAGGAGGAAGAACGCATGCAAAGTTGACCACCACACACGCGCGCGCCGCCGCCGCCTGTCTGGCTCGGGATCGGGTCTGGGCTTTGGCTTTAGTCTTGTATTATTATTTTTTAGTAAATGAAAATTAATAATTATTTAATTAATTTTAAAATTGAATGCTTGCGTTTTATCTCTGATTGTTGTGTTAATTACCTAATGGATCGCGCCCATTTCTCTGATCCAGTTGCGAATTTCCTTTATAAGTTGAGGGCTCTCCTCAGTTGGAAAAACACACCAAAAGCACTCTGCATCTGAGGCTTTTCTCTCTTCTCCCCTGTTCTCACTTCTTCTTCTTCTTTTTTGTAATACCCGTAAATTTTAAAATGTACCCCTTTTTGTATTTTTGATATGTTATATGTGAATTCTGGGGCTTTTTAGCCAGTTTATTGGTATTTTGGAGGTTAAATGCCATAAATATTTTTGTGGGTCCCGTTTTAAATTATTTGGCAATAAATAATTTAATTACGTTGCGGAAAATTTATTACCAGACAATCTTGTTCAAAATATTTATAGTTGCAGAAAGTTTTACCTGTCAATTGAGTTGCAATGAGAATGAATATTTTTATCAAAATTGTTGGGGTGTGTTTTTTTGGTTGGTTTGGGATATTTATATATATATATATAGGAAAGAAAAGGAAGGAAAGGAAAAAAGGAAGCAAACATTCCTGTTCGCGTGCCTACTACATCTTCCTCTTTTCTTCTTTGTTTTCCAAAAACCCCACACACAAAACCTCACATATCACCTAGATCTAAGCTTTATCTCGCGACGCGACTGAAGAGAAAGTTGATCGTGATCACGTTGCGGTGCTTGGGAACTAATTTTCGAAGTGTCGTGCGAAACGAAAATTTGTCGGAATTTATCGCGGAACCGTAATCGGTTGTTCGAGCTACCATCGAGGTAAGGGGCTCCTTCCAAACTTTTAGTTTGCATCTAGGACCTTACTTGTAAGCTTGGGGAGAAGAAATTTGGTGGGTTTGAGGTGTGGTTTGTGAGAAATGAATTTAATCCATTTTGTGAGTAAAATGGTGAAAATTGAATTTGATGAATTTTGATGTGTGGGTAGTGGTGATTCTTGCCTGGTATAGTTGTTATGATTATGGGTAATATTTTGAATGTGGATATTTGCTTTATGTTTCAATATGTGGGAATTTGAATAAATGCAAATTATGTGTGTATTTTGATTTGGTGTGAAATGAATTGATGAGATTGTGTATGTGGTGATTTGAATTCAATATGATTTATGAATTCAATTTCATGTGATTTGAATTCAATATGATTTATGAATTCAATTTCATGTGATTTGATGGATTGTATGCATTGAGTATGCTCTGTGTTAAATTTGAGAATCATTAGTGTTAAATGAGCATTAAAAATGGGCAATCTTTTAATAGCTGCATTTACTTAATGATTGTGTTGTCGAGAGTCAGAGTATGCTCATGCATTTCATAGTAGTGATAGTGGTGACCGGATGGGCCACAAGATGATTCCACGTGATTGGATGGTTCATCTTATCCTTACGGGGATTATCGCGTCGGTGATAGTGGTGATCGGATGGGCCACGGGATGATTCCACGTGATTGGATGGTTCATCTTATCTGTATGGGGGATGATTCCACGTGATTGGATGGTTCATCTTACCCTTACATGGATTATCGCGTCGTGCTAACCTGTGAGAGGTTGCACATTAGTAAATCGTGCTAGCCTGTGAGAGACTGCACCTTGGTAATTAGTACTAGTCTGTGAGAGGCTGTACAATTATGATTTACGCCCCTTCGAGGAGGATTTTGTTGATATTCCGGAATCATGTGCATTGGCATATACGCATTGCATTAGGGTGCTTGGCACGCGAGTCATGTTTGACGTGTTATGATGTTTGTATATGCGTACTTGATTGCGATTTGTGTTGTGTTGGTGTTTGTGATTGATTGAATTGGTGTTGAAAGTGTTGGAATGAATTTGGAAGTGTTGGAATGTTTTTGAAAGGGTTAAAAACTGATTTTCTGCTGTTTTGACAGGTGTATTCGACTACACCTGTCGAATACAGATGATTAAATTAGCTACTAACTTGATTTTTTTGAAGTGTATTCGAATACAGACAGGCTGTATTCGAATACAGTAGTGCTGTCAGTGCTGTTTTTGCTGTTTTTCTACTGTTTTCGCAAGTGTATTCGACTACACATAGGGTGTATTCGAATACAACAGTGCTGTTTGGCTTAAATCTTCATTTTTCAACTTTGTTTATGCATGTTTAGCATATGTAAACCCTTCTTAGATGTATGCTAAGTTGGAGGATGATTTTTATGCATTTAAAAACATAAATGCTATGTGATGTTTGTTAATTTCGGATTGGTGACCCTTTACAATTGTGGAAATCTGGGCTTTGCCCTCAGATGAGATTCAGGATCGTCCTGCCGGGTAGTACCCTAGAGAGGGGAAGGTAATTAGCGATGCCTGATCGGAGCTGGGTAAGGAGTTTTGTGTTGGGCGCGTGGAGGTCACCCGGGTTGTATAGCTTTTTGGTAGCATGATCAGACTAGGCGACTGTATAGGTCCTTGAGTCTTTCTTTTGGTTGTGTAATTATTTATTTGGGAAGACTGTACCTATATTGTCAGCCCGACTTATTATTTTGATGGGTCCCTGTAAACTTTTGATATGACTTGAAAACGTTTAAATACTTTGGATCTGTAAATTCTAAACTTATTTCCGCTGTGGTAAATTATGTTGATTTTGTTGTTGTGTTATGACCTTAAATAGTCTATCCAAAAGTATTTATTTACTCATTTATTTTAAAAAAAATTTACACGTGTTTTTGGTGTTAAAAATCGGGCTGTTACATTTTTCTTGACTGCCATATTACGAGTGGTAGTCATCTGTCATCTGATATTTGAGGTAGCGGCTAACAGCATATTTTTTGGCTCCAGCTTCCTCAATGTCATATTTCCTCTTCAGAGCATCTCAAACCTGTCTAGCAGTATTGTTGTCGGAACTTTAGTAATCATACAGATTATCAACAAACCTTAGTGCCATATTACGAGTGGTAGTCGTTAGACTGCCATATTGAGGGTGTAATTCTATAACGGTTTTCTACGGTGCCGTAGAACTCCGATATAGTGATCTGGACTGTTTTATCCTGGGGACTTCGTGGTTTATAGTATGCCTTGCACCGTTTGGGCAGTGCCTCGAAACGTCTAAAAGAGAGCGACCTAGTCCGCGACTTAACCCAGTAATATTTTCAGTGGCATAAATTGTTTTTTCAAACTTTTTCGAAATTCAAAAATAACAATTTTGGTATATTACCAGGTTATGAATACCCGCAAGTGATATGAACACCCTGATGCATGTTATTCTAATGACAGGTGAAAAAGTGTCGAAGAAATCTATATTTTCATAATTATTGTTTATATTTTCATAACTAAATCAAATAAACGGGTCGGAATAAATTATTTAGAAGTATAAGTTGATTATATGGACGATATTTTCTAAAAGGTTCGAATAAATTGATCTTTTAAAATTCTTATAGAAAACCTTAATCATACTAGTTACAATAATTATTATTTTAAAAAAGAAGGAATATATACATAATCTTTGTGACTTAAGTCATTAAAGGATAAGTGGATGACCCACCTCTTTTTAAATCAAAATCCACGTTTGCTGCTCATCGGTCTGCGGTCATAATAGTAAGTAACTTATCGGATAAAATTGACAGATAAATAAGTAAAATATAACGAATAATCAATATTATATTGAGCATGAGTTGCCTTTGAAGAATAATATTTTGTGCACGAGTTAAACTGAATTATTAAGTATATGCAGTTAGGGTTAGCAAGCCAAGGACTAATTAACCCACATCCAAACTGAGAAATTAATTATTAATTTCACGTGGACATCAAAAGAAATAAAATATTGTTGATAACGCATATTCGGAATTAGAAAGAGATTTGAATACTATATTTCTATTTAAAATTTGAAGTTATTTAGAATTAACAGAATAATTATTGATAAGATGTTGTATTAGTTAATCTATGACTAAAGATTTAGACGACAAAAATAGAATTGACTACTATATCAAATTTATAATTGTATACCGAATCAATATTTTTTACTGGTACAATATTTTTCAATGTTAAAGATAGGATTGGCTTAAGCCAAATATGAGTATAAAATATTAATTGTATAATGGAACAATCGACCTTTCATTAACATAATTCATCATAGATTATTTTTTATAATTGATTTTTTCAATTCATAATTAAATAATAAATTTGATATTCTTATTTATATTTTTTTTTTATAATTTAGTTCATTTTAAGTCGATCTAAAACTAAAACTAATTACTGACATTTTAATTTCAATTATTTCCCTACAATTGTGAACCACCCACACTAGACACTTGATTCATTATACGAAAATCTATTCTCGCTTCTTCATCAAGTTAAATTAGGCTATAATTTCGTTTGTTTGAAAAAATAATAAAGAGAAATTTAACCCAATAATATATTACCTAAGAAAAAATTCCGAATAAAAAAATCGTTATTGTTATCAAATTACAATGAATTAAATATGCTATGTTAAAAAATTATAACACATAAATTTCTTTCTAACACTCCACGACCTACTTTAGGACATCTACCATCATACTTACATATGTCACAACATTCTAAAACAATAATATTAAAAATAAAATAAAAAACTATAATCAAATTAAAATAAAAATAAATTCTTATAAATGAGTCTTAACTTCTCTCTTTGTTACCATCTTGGATAATGGATAGTGTAAATAAGATTTGTTTCAACTTTCAAGTTGATTGATTGTGATAAAATCAACTCCAACAAGTATGACAACAAATAGCAGACCTTCGATGAAATCGTGAAAAGTATTTCACTAGTGAGTGATGCAATTATTTATGGTTAGTTTTTAAATGCCTTGCGCTGGCTCTAGTCTCACTTTGACTTTATCCGTGTTATATCACCTCACACCAAACGCCTTCAATTAGCTATATTAATTAAACAAATCCCTTCGACCTCCTCTACTACATTAATGTGCTTGTGGCAAACACATTAGTACTATTCTAGTGGCCTATTTCAGCAAATAATGTTTTCTATTTCACACCAAAATTTTAATGGTTTTGTATATATGGGGTTGAAAATCATTTAGTTTACTTAAAAAAATGCTACGCTGATAAAAGGAGACCTTATATTATATATGCATACTATAATTCAGTTGGTGGAAGTTGGGTTAAAGATCTTGCTGCTTTCAATCCTTAATTTCCTTGCAACTGAATTACGTTATATTATCTTTGAGCTGGGTATTTCTCATTGCAATTCAGCACCAAAATAAATGCCAACATTATCTAAGTGAAATGACTAATTAATATACTCAATATGTTGCGATTGCGTTCTTTTAATTTTTTAATATATGTTTTTTCAATCAAGATTATACTTTGAGATCAAAACTGCACAACAAATATAAAAATAGATCATCAAAATGTTTAATTTTAAAATAAAAAATATATTTTTGTAAATATGTTATAATAGAGGTTCAATAGTATTTTTAACAAACAAAACATATCAATTCTTTACGCAAACAACATGGTTTTGAGTTTTGACTGTAGCCAGTCCGTGTGTTTGATTTGTTAATCAGTATTCGTAGTGATGACAAGGCAACTCATATCTATGTGTACTTGTTCAAACTCATCCTAATTTGGACGGTAATATTTGCTTTAATTGAGTGTGGATACGAGTTTTTTTTTAAATTAAAATTTAGAGACAGAGACGAATTTGAAGGTGTTGATATTCACCTTGCATCCAAATTCATCTCGCTAGTAATATTTTTATCATTTTTAAATTTTATATACATGTACATATTTAATATTTTTTCTAATATTAAAAATTATAATATTCCTCTATAGAAAATATAATTTTAATATTTTTTAAATTTTATAATTGCATAATAATTATTATTTTATTATATTAATTATAATAAATAAAATTTTTAAATTTATTATTTTATATATATAAATACAAACGAGTCCGGATAGCAAAACCCAAATAAAAATAAAGACTTAAATTATAATAAACAAAAACAAGTACAAGTTTAACTAATTGAATGTGGGGATAGAGGAGGCAAAAACTCACCCATGTCCTATGGTTGCCAGATCTAATCAAATGTACTTGAAATCCTGGCAAGTCCTACCATGGTCCAAATTAGTTTGAGTTAATTAAACTTGTACCGCACCATTAGGATAGAAAAGAAATTGAAGTCAAAATTCCCAATGCTATGTTTAAATAGAACCAATTATTAATGTACAATATTAAACACCCTAAAATTGGAGGGGCAAAAGACGAAGTGATGATCATATTAGGTTTGCATAAGTACATATACATTAATGCTCTAGTAACAAATCATAGTCTTGGGATAATTACTTCGTAGCTAAAATATAGAGTATAGATTAGTAATAGATGTATACATGTTTGAACGAAGAACCGCTAAACTCAGCAAAACTACCAAATCCAAGTGAGAATGGAATATGAAAATGTAAGATTAATTAGCTAAAATCCAGTGTATAAATAGATTTTGGGAGGTTATGAGACCTTAAGAAGAGAAAATGACAAAGTAATATAAATGAAAACATTATAAAATTTTATTTTTTTAAATGTGTGTTTATTTTATTTTATGAAGAACTTTTTGAAGTAAATTATTATCACGAAGAGAAAATAAAATGTTAATTAATAAAATTGCTTATTCAAAATTAATGAAATTATTATTTTTTTTGCTATTTTTGTTGTTTCTATAAACATAAATAATTATTCATTTTAATTTTTTTTCATCTCCTTATTAACAAGTCAAATTAACACAAATTTTAATAACTAAAAATCATAACCATAAAAAATGACTATATATATAAATTTGGAAAGCAGTTAAGCAATAGACATTGTAGAATCAAATAACCCTTCCTCCAAAAACTCAAAATGTGTTTCATTTTGTTGACAATGAATGGAGAGTATATATGAGGATAAAAAGAAGAGCGACGTCTCATTTCAGATACTCCCAAAAATCACAAAATATAGATTAATCTTTAAAAAAATACTTTTAGTCTTTGATAAAATATATCAAGATATTTAGCCCTAAACCGAAATTCATCTCTAAATTATCTCTAAAGTGCATATGTATAATATTAAAGAAAATACTAACTTAAAATATTAATTTCGCCACTTATTACATTAGTGTCCCATATATTTGAAAAACAAGTTCAGATTAGTAAAAATACGTTAAATGAGTTTTTTACTAAAAATACTAACTAAAAATGAATATAGATTAGTGTCTCATTTGGATCTCTCGTGATCAGCATTGAGCAGTAAAAATATCATAAACATTATTATTATAATTGTAAAAACATTGAAAATCATAATCAACAAATAATTTTAACTTAAAATAAGAATTCTGAAAGAAAGAATGATCTATTGAGATTCTTGTGTTTTTGTAGTGATTTGTAATACATCTTTTTTCTATATTCATAAAAACACTTCAATTATATTCACTATCTCAAATAAGATTATATTGATTTGTAACTGAACTTCAAATTATGTATTATTTTACAAATTTTTTAACTTTAAGAGTTACAAGAATCAATAACACTCTCACCACAAAAAACCACCTCAAGTATTCTCTTACACATACACTCTTAGATGAAATGATACAATATTTCACAATACTCTTTGTTTATAAGAGAAAAGTGTGACTACTTTCAAAAAAAAATAATAATAATAATCTCCACAATTCCATTGATCTATAAAAACTCTCAACTTATTATTTTAAGTTGAATTTGCACTCTCATGTTTCAATTTCAAATAATAAAAAACTAAGATCTTAAATTATTCATCCCATTTCATGCTATTTGTTAGAAATTTGAAATGATTTCCAATCAACAGCCACAATGACACTTCATTCTACAAGAAAAGAAGAAAAATGTAATCTTTTTTCACTGTTTGAACTCGCATTAAAGAGAGAAAGACACATAAGCATTTTGAGCAACAAGAATATCCTAATTTTCCCTAAATACCAATCTATGAGCAATACTAGTAGTCTACACTACTAATTGCCTACTATGTGGCTTTTAGGTGTGGCCTTTATCCTACTCAGTAGCATTATTTGCTTATAGACACTTAGACAAAGATGTTTTCTGATTTGTAGGTATTCCTAAGGCCAAACACCAATTCAAAGTTCCTATTCTTTGAAAGCTATAACCTTTCTTATCTATCTTTTTCAATCAACTAGTGATTCAGTGAATGGTTAAATTGGGTCTTTGTCCTTAAATACTACCACAAAAGGAAAAGCAAAAGTATACACTTAACCAAAAGGTCTAGTCATCCATAAATACTGTAAACTTAACCACATGTGATAAATGGTGCACTAGTCAATCACCCCTTAATACTTTCACTTTGTTCCCTTCACTCATAGGTCACATTTCAACAGCAGCAACATCAAAGGACACTTAGTTAATAAATAAAATCAATATCACAATTTGGAGATGTTGAAATGCAGAATAATAATTAAATGAAATAGTTGTTTTTCCATTTCCATTGTACACATAAAAATTGAAGGTCACAAGGCTCTCTACACATGTTTGAGATCAAAAGCAAAATTCCCAGTATTTTTTTTTAATGGAAAATTGGAGGCCTTTTAAAAAGATCCAAAAGAGGAAGAAGATACAATGAAAGAAATTAAGGCTTGGAGCATAAGCAACTCCTCAAAAATTACAATTGAAATTGCAAGCTCCATCTTTTGCTGTGTGATCACTCTCTCCTAAGTATCTTTGTCCAACAACAACAGCATAACTTCTACATCCATAATATAACCAACCCCAAAAGCAGTATATAAAGAATTTCAGTATCTTCTTGATGGGGCTTATTGTAAAAGAACATCAACAATGGACAACAAGAAGTAAATGCAGTGAAGCAAAGGGTGTGCAATTTTTCCACATTATGATGATTCTTCTTCATTCAAATCAATTGTTGGAATCAAAATACTAAAAAAATATTTACAGGAGGAGAGACTTGCACCTCAAATCCCATTTCACATCTTTTGGGAGTTATTGGAGTTTTCTGTGCTTCTGAGAAGCTGCTAACCCTTTGCTGCTAACTCTTGCTCCTTGAATTTACAAATTATTAGCACCACCAAGTTAATTAATCCAGTGTCATTGGATGGTCCTTGTAAGCTTACACTTGGAAATGAAGATGGTATCTGAATAATTCAAACTACATAGTTTCAAAAGCTCAGCAGATTGTTGTTTCAATATTGGATTGCAGCCACTTTGAATCACAAGAAGGAGTTTTGCAGCAAGCCCTGCATCAACTGCAATCGACGAACACTCCTCCGGCGCAAGCTTGCAAACAGACCACAAAATTGACAATGCATATTGTGTGCAGTTTTCTGAGATCCTCATCAAGAGTTTAACCATGATAGGTATGGTTCTAACACAATCCTTTAAAGCCACTCTGCCTTCAGGTATCGACGACAAAGAATCTAAAACACAAAGGGCTAATTCCAAACACTCATGTTCCATACCAGACAACAATTCAACCAATTGAGAAACAGCACCAATGCTCACTAACAAACTCTTAACTTCCTTATAGAAACACACTGTTCTGAGAAGGCTTAATCCAGGACAGATTCCATTGCTGTGTCTCTTATCCTTCACAAGCCTCATCAATCCAACCAAAAGACTATGGCTAGAAATAATCTCGGATCGGAAATCCTTCTCCTCGATTAACGATTCGATCAATCGCGTGCAATTGATTTTGGTCTCAATTGAACCCTCATTCAAGATATCCACCATAAGGGAAATCTTAGCAGGCTGCATAAGATTCTTTTTCGATTCGGAATCAAGTGTCAAACAAACAAGAATGCCAATAACTTCAGAGCCAACAGCATGTGAAGTAAAAGGACCAAGTAAAGAAGACAAAACAGAAAGACCACCTTCATCAATCACAGACTTGCGTGCAGTAGCATGAATAGCCACAACATGATGAAGCTCCTTAAGGGCACAAACTCTAGCTTGACCCTTAACCTTCTTGAGTGTCTCCACAAGTTCAGAAGCTCTTCCTTGAACATCTTCAGACCTTTTCTTCATCAACAAGTACTTCTGAGAGAACCAAGTGTATATAAGACGGTAAAGGGTAGTGTTTGGTGTGATGGAATCATCCCAAAGCTCTTGCATAGTTGTGGGGCATGTAAAGTGTCCTAAGTTGAACCATTTGAGAATATTGGACCTCTCATAGGTTTGACCAGTGCAAAGGGTAACAGGGTCTTGCATTGGTTCAAGAGAGATTGGACAAATGAAAACACTTGGAACTTCATTTAACTCAAGCTCTTCAATCATTTTTCTCAGATCCAATTTCTCACCAACACCAGTTCCAACAACACCACCGTCAACACCACCCAAAACACCATCTTTCACCGCCGTGTCCAGATCTAGAATCTGACCATCACCACCACCCTCAAAACCCAAAACTATGTCCCTTTTAGAAGGCTGATACATCGGCATTTTTTCAACCAAAAAAAAAAAACCCTTTTTTTTTAGACCTAAGAAAAAAGAAAGTAGAAAACTTTGAAGAAAAAATCTCCAACCCAAAACACTAGAGTCACTGCAATGACAATAACTCTTCAAAGGGACATCACATTACAGTTTACACAACCTGCAAGAAAGGGAAAAAAAGAAAGTGAAAAAAGAGAGACAATGGGTTTCAGTTTCACTGTAGAAAAAAATGGCTGGTCAAAAAAATAAATAATGACAATCACATCTCAAATCATGAACATATAATCGAGGTTGAAAAAGGAAGGGGTTTATTTAATTAAAATGAAATTAAAAATAAATAAAAAAGAGTGCGGACCACAAGTACTGTAGTGAGTGAGTAGATTACAATAGAATACAAAGAAGTTAAATCAATGGCAGGGAAAAAAACCTGACAAAATAGTTGAAAGGAGATGGGTGAGTGGGTTGAAGAGAAATAATTGAGAAAACAGATCAGAGAATGAACAGTGAAGGATTAATAGAAATTAACTTCAGTTTGAGTTATTAATAACATTTTTATTTATTATAAATAAAAATTTAAAGAGATGAGAAACCGTACCACAGTTGAGTGGAGAGAAGAAGCAATTCCTTTATGTTGTGTTGTGTGTGTCCACTGTCAAATGCAAATGCTTCCTTTCTCTTCTTTCTTTTGAGTCTCACCTTCTTTCTTTTCGGGGCATTTGGTCAACAAAGCAACAGATATTTGATTAAATAATTCATTCAATCTTTTCATTAATTAATCCATTATTTAATCTTTTCTTCTAGTTTTATTTTCTTTATTGTTTCAAAATATGGATAACCGGAAAAGTATGGGCTGTAGCCGGTCAATGAGACTGTCTCGGCCCGCGCACCACACGTGCACTCATCTATTCTCTACCATTGAACTTTCCTTTTCATTGTGGATTATAATTATAACTCCATTTTTTTTTTTAATTTCATTAAATTAACTCAAACAAACGAGGCAAATCAAAGAGAAAATTATTACTAATATTTTCACAATCAACTATCATTAAGTTAAAATAGAATAATGTTTTTAGTTTTGAATGCATTGCTCGAATTACATAAAGAGTGTTTCTTTCAAATATTATATATTTGAATTTACTGTCAATCGAATCTTATGTAACATCAGAATTTAGAGTTGTCTCAAATCAATATGTGGTCAAAGTCATCACTATGTTGAGATTTTAACACCAATTCAAAATCGCTAAAATCAAAATAGGTGAAGATGCAATTAAACTCACGACATTGAAATTAACAACATAATTCGATAAATTATTTACAAATGTGACATAGTTAAAATGTTTAGAATACATATGCTTCTGAAATTTCAAAAAGCAAAACCGAAGAATATTATAACTCTTTTTTTGGTTCATATTATTAAAACCTAAGGATAATTTCATTTTATAAATGTACTAAAATTTATTCCAAATCTTTTAATTTTAGATAATAATTTAATATTAAGTTTAATTGTTATGTATCATCAATGTAAATAATTTAAAACTGTCAACATATCACAATTATTTAGTTAAAAGTTTAATGTGGTATTATTTAAAATTGGACAGTAGTTTTAAATCCCCATAAATTAATATAGTTGAACATTTTTATTTTTTTTTTGTTGAATATGACTCATATAGAGTATACAGTGGTGGTTGGGAGTGGAGGAATTAAGCTTGCGTAGTTGAAGCTACCTATGCCCCAACTATATGGGTATGATATAACTAATTCAGGGGTGCATTGGAAGTGCAAGGACGATAGTCCACTATTCTACGGTTCATAAATATTATTGTAATCTTAATTGTGATATTATATATACCACTTGTAACACTAAAATCATAATTCATTCATTTAATAATGTGAAAACTACAGCTATTTTGTCGAACATTATTATCAAATGTATAACATTTTATTTTCGATTTATTTCATTATTGTTTTAAATTTGTGTCGGTGTTGTAATCATTTTTAATTTTAATGTAATTAGATGATTATATATATCATGAATGATGATATCGTTGTATTTATTTATCATCCATACATGTAAAAAGAATTTAAAGCGTGCATAGGTTGGTTTAATTTAAACAAGGTAATTGGAGAGCATAAAATATTTGAACAAAAATATTTTACTTTGTCATAATAATAAGTGTTATAAAGATATTTGTCAAAAAAATTAAAAATTATTAAATAAAAGTTTTAAAATAAAAATAATCATTTTTAAAAATTTAAAAATATTAAATGTATAACTTTTAAATTTATTTCTTTTTAATCTATTAACAAATACCTAAAGAGGATTTATTCACATTTTCTTTGTTTTAATATTTTGGAGACCACTTGGACTCTTTCAATACTCAATTGAGAATTTCCAACAAATAAAATGCCCATTATTTGGCCAAATATATCACAGAAAAGCATGGCTCGTTATGGTGACAAGAAATACAACCAATGCTAGTAAAAAATTATGCAAATAATTTGTCCGACATATTTCATAACAAATCCTTTGTCAAAAAGAAAAAGTTAAAGGAAAAATTTCAACAAAGGCAAAGGTATTCAATACTAATTAGTGCAAGTATAAATTAATAACGCCTTTCCCTTCCTCGTGAAAGGTCAAAAAGGATAAAATGGTCTTTCAAAGGTATAAATAAAGAAATATATGGTGTGCACGAAGCAAGAAAGACAGAGGAGTTTCACAAAAGTCCAGGGAACCCCCACGAGGATGTCAATGAGTAAACGGTGCGGTTCACGATAGAACGAATATAAAAGCTAAAATAACTACATAAAGGGTGAAATATAAAATTAATTAATTAAAATTATCTTTAATATCTTTTTTAGAAAAATAAATTTTGTTGCTGATAAAAATTTTAAATTTTTTGTTTTAAAAATAATTTATCGTAAATATTATTTTACTAATAATAACTTATACAGTTATTAAAAAAAACTTATATAGTTATATATGTCATACGTCTCAATACTACTCAGAATGTTTTTTAAAAATGATTTATATATTTATATATACAACTCTTATACTTAAACACATTTAAAAATTGAATCATTCAAATTATTTTTGAAAAAATGATCATCCTAAATAAGTTGAACATCGTGGACCCCCAAACCAAAAATATATGTAAAAAAAGGAGGTTCTGCTGCGCAATGGCACATCTCGTTTTAGTGAATCGAATATATAATATATATATAGTAGATGCTTTTGAAAAAAAAAAAAAGAAAGAAATAAAACAATGAATTTATATATTTTAGAAA
>JBBPBP010009780.1:3304659-3317450 GCA_037974735.1 Cicer chorassanicum
CAAATGAGATGGTTTTTATAATGAAAGTGTGTGAAAAATTAGTCTTAGTTATTGATCAAATCATAAATAGTTAAAATTAATACAAAAAATCATGAATTTTTTTAAGTGGTCATGTGATACTTTCATTCTTGATCATAAACTGCGGTTTCAGAAAATTTCTCTAATAGGTGGTATAAAGTACTACATATATTTAGTTCAAACAAAAATATTATTAACTCTTACAAAATACATAATATAATAACTAAATAAACTCTTACAAAATACACAACTATAATGACTAAATAAATTTAAAATACATAAAAGTTTCTACAAATTACAATTGTCACATACATAATTTCATATTCTGAAAACGTTTAATGATTTTTTCGTTGGCAACATTATTAAATATGTATTTCTTTATATAGTAACTAACAAATCATTCAACCGTTAATCTTTCATATGATTGCGCATTTCATTCTTCACAAAATTTATGACAGAGCAACATCTTTCAACAATTGCATTTGTCACAGACAAAAACAAAACTATCTTTAAAAATAAATATATAATTGAATACACAATATACTTTTCAGAACCAAAATGTTTTTATGGAGGTTTAAATAAATTAATGGTATTATTAAAATAACTTTTTAATTTCTTGATAAGGCAAGAGCCCCTTTAATTATATAATAGATCTGTCAATGATGATCATCCTCTCATTTTCTTATATTAAAATTCATCTTTTATATATATATATATATATATATATATATATATATATATATATATATATACCTTATACGAAAAATTCTCAACAGTGGCAGAGAGCAAAACCATCAAAAGAGAATTATAGAATTTTGATATATTTTTTAAAAGTTTTTGTTTTAAAATGAGAAAACCTAACCGAATGACATTGTAAAGGGGTTTTACGCCTAGTTGAACTGAGGGACAAATATTACAATATCATATTTAGAATTTATTCATTATAGGACTTTTGAAGGTGAAAACTTCCATATACAAAGAAACATATATCGATTAGTCTCTTCGTTTTTTTAATCATTTTCTAAGAAAAAAAAAATTCTTTGTTATTCTTCATTTTCAAAGTTCAAAATAATATTAGCTAATGTTTTATTAAAATTATCTATAATTATTTGTTGACTACAGAGATTGCACAAAGAGATAATTTATTGCTTTGAGATGTAAATAGTTAAAGGTACTATAAAATAAATTATCAAAAATAACAAAGTTCACGATTTTTTATATTTATAAATAAATTTATAACCACAATTAAAAATAAATAATCAAGATTTTTATTCCCCTCAACCACAAGGTTAATTAAATATTTCAAGACCATATCAAATTACCAACAAGTATAACAGTTCAATAAAACAAGAAACAAAAACAATACGAGGCTAAGCCCATCATCCATGAACTTGTTCAAAAGGATATATTTTAACAAACATTTTAAACGATTTAAAACTAAACTCTAGGCTTATTATCCGAGAAAGTGCTCGATGGTTACAAAATTGGGCCAGTAATTATGGGTCTCCATAAAAAATTATGTTGGGCTGGTCTCAGTCTGAAATAAATATCTCGTCACAAGTTTTCTGCAAGGCACTTTAGCTAATAATGATACCAACACCTTCTATTTTCTGCGACCCACCCCTTTTCATTTTCCCAAGAAATGAACGTTCCAAAACTAGTATGTATCACTTGCGGCAGGAAACGGGTTCTTTACGATTTTTCATTTATTGAAAAAGTAAAAGGAGTGGAATACAAAAAAAAAAAAAAATTGAGGATGCTTGTACTACCACCCAAAGGAAAATTTTAGTTATATACAAATAAGATCAAACTAGTACCTCCTTTTTATTTTTAGTTTTTTTAAGGTTTATAAATCATTAAATTTTGTATTCAATTATTCATCTCTTTTTTACTGTACTCTTATTTATTTATTATCTCAACTTACTTATTTATTTATCTATAATAAATAGTTAAAATAATTTTGATAGAGTATTTATTAATACTACCTTGAACTTTCAAAAGTACAAAAATGACATTTTAAAATAACATTATCAAGATAATATGAAATAAAATAATCAAGTTGGTTTTCAACTTGAGTATAAAAAACTTAAATCTATTTAATAGAATTGGATCTTCTCTAGACATACAACTATCATTTTGATTCTCATAATCATCATCTTCAATAGAGGATGTCTAATATATGATACTATTAGGGAGAGTGTCTTTAATAACATTGTTAGCGTCATATTAACAAAAATAACTAATTTGTATTGAACAAGTTAAGAGAGTAATTTGACTAATTTTAAAGTTGTGAGACAAAATAAATTTTTAAAAATAAGTTAATGGTTTTGTAAATAAAAAGTTAAAAAGAGGAAAATGATATTTAAGCCAACATAAAAGAAGAAAGCATAATCGAGTAAACAGACACTTTCATTCTTTGGGTTAATTCCCGTTAGTTTTTTTGTATCCCTAACTTAAGTCAGATAGGATGAACACATAAGATGTTCTTATTGATTATGAGTGTCACTGAAAAATAAAATAAAATGAAAGGTAGAAGTTTAAAAAGGTAGTTGGATGGTTAATTGTAAAAAATCTTCCACTTAATCTTTTTTCAATTGAGAACAAACACACTATCACCTCCACTCTATTTAATATTGAATCAAAACATTATAGTTCACATAACAATATTGAATGAAAACACAACTAGATAAATATCCCCAAAATAAATAGTTCCATTTACTAATTTTAGAGTCAACAATTACACAACAACAATGACTCTCACTTCAATTACTTGAGCACTATCATATTTCATATACACCAATTAAATTAAAAAAATATAAATAAATAAAAAAACTTCATTTCAAGAACCAAATTGTCCAACTTTAAATTCCGATCTTTCTTAAATTGTTCATCGTTTACACAATTTTTTTCCATCATCTTTTAAAAGTCTTTTGTTCCTCCCCTTGATAATATATCAAAAGTAAGATAGCTTTCCTATTTACGGACTCATACGAAGAAGTTGCAGTCAATAACATATAACAAAATAAGAAAGTTTGTTTCATGTGAACATTCAAGTAGAAACCAAAATCAAACAAAAGAAGCTCCGTAGAGTGGCGACGGAGTTCTATAAACAGGTTCGCAATTGAATGGAAGTGAATGAGGGTGCCAAGTTACCAACCTTTAATTAACAAATAAATGATTAGATAGTGTAGCATAGAATACAATAATCAATATACATCTCCGTTGTTTTGATGAACCGAGACGAGAGAAAACGCAGGTTCAACGAAGCAATTGTGAACACCCTCTATCCCCCACCTCCACAAGTAATCAATACACATCTATCTGTTTTTCGTTCTTTAATTATTCGATGCTTAGTTATTAATTAAGTACATTGCCATCATTATTCTCAACAGGACTTAGAACCTATCGAATTAGGGTTTTGCTCCAACGTTATTTCAGGTTCCATTTTCATATTCCAAACTACATTCTCTTTTAATATTCACAAATGTTGAAACATCTTTTGTAATGTCAGGCACTTTTTATGACTCTGATAATGCATCGACGACCGAGGGCGAAGAAAATCACGAATCGGGGACGGAGAAACTCACCAGAGCTCAACGAAAGAGAATTCGTAAGAAGAAGATGAAGCAAGAAGCTATTCTCCGCGGAAAATTAATTGGTCCGTTGATGCCTCCCACCCAAACAACGCAGTGTGAAGATGATGATGCTGCTCCTCAAGCTGTCCGATCAAATGCTTCTGAGGAAGGTTCTTCCACTGCCAACCTGTTTGTTGATTATGTATATGAATGTCTTGTTTATGTTTATTTGAAGAGTAAATACCTAATTTGTTCCCTCAAATGAGTTACTTCTGTCAACCTAGTCCTCAATTTTATCGATATTTCAGAAATCAAGTTAGTCTTTCTGTTAAATATTAGTCTTTTAAGTGATGATATGTCATGTTAAGATACTGTGACACACAACTTGCAGTACATGTAGGCGCCGCATGAGGTAGCTCATTAACGCAAAAATCAGGGACCAAATTGATTCATACTTGGGTTTTAAATTGATAGTCTCCAATGTCTATTTTGGTTGTATTTTTCCTCTCTTGTTTGAGTTGTTTTTGACCAAGCTTCCTTGATACCTTCGCTGTTTTCCTTTACAAAGCCATCATGGGATTGAAGATCCCTTTTGACTGTGCTATTTGTTTATGTGGAAGACAGCCTTAGATTTTTGCCACAATGTAGCCATGTTTTTCACACGGAGTGTATTGACACATGGCTCTTGTCTCACTCTATTTGTCCTCTTTGTAGAGTAATATGGTCAGCTCTAATTTATATTTGTTCTTAGCCAATATAATTTATAGAGTATGTGGTTTGCTAACAATGGATTAAGACTTTGGTCGTACTCTACTTAATATGGTTAACTCCAATCCATATTGGTTCGTAGCGAATGAAGTTCATAGGATTAGCGGTAACTTGCTTCATGATTTCTCCCCAAACAACAATTGTTTCCCCATTGTTGTTGAATCTGGAAGTGACACTTAAAGGGAGATTGTTCCAGAAAGAGAGGTCGTTGGAACTTGGAAGCACTAGTTCTGCAGTGGAGAGTGTGAATTTGGAGGTGATTTAGCTTTCGATTGACATTACTCATGATCCAACCATTGGAGTTGGAGAAGATGTTGTGGAAAAAGTGGTTACTGTTAAGTTGGGAAAGATGATGAATGTTGATGGTGGTTGAGGGGAAGGAAGCATCACCAACAATGTGGATGATAAAAGGTGCTTTTCTAAGGAGTCGTTTACCTATGTTATGGAAGAGACTTTCTCATTACAGGTACCCATTAGAACTCCAATGAAGCAGCAATCAAGTAAGAAGAATGTTGTCTTTAACTCCAGGACACAAGCCTACATAGTCAGAATGTGATTGTGAATCTAGAAGAGATTTCACAAATTTGTAAGCTTTGATGCAACTATTATCGAGGATGTTAATGTTGGGATTAGGGCTGCAAGTACTTGTAATGGTAGTGGGGCTTGTATTGGAAGGAAAAGAAAGAATAGTTTTTGTATATCAAAGATTGGCTTATGGGAAAAAGGATAAGCCAAATATTGTTCTGAAAAATTCATTTGGAAGGGGTGTTTCATTCAGGTTCCCATTACACCATAACGCTGGTAGTGCTATAAACGATATGAAGATCAAGAATGGTTATGGTAGGTTTGATACAAGGAGTACTGTATCTGAGATATATACAAGGATTTCTTAGGTTCCAGAAAATAAGAAAACTAGAAATAGACATATGAGATTGTCAATTTAAAATCTCAGCCTCATTAATTTTGTCTGACTTTTGCATTAATGAGATAGCTTATGTGACTCATACGTGTACTATGAGTTGTGTGATAGTGTGCCGCGTAATGTGACATGTCATCTCTTAACAGACTGAGACTGGGATATGGACTAATTTGATCAACTATTTGATAAGTCACAGACTATTCTGGAATATCGATAAACTTGAGGACTAGAGTGATACAAGTGCCCAATTTTGAGGACTAGAGTGATACAAGTGCCCAATTTAAGGGACGAAATTGAATATTTACTCTTATTTGAATTATGAATGTCTTGTTTATGTTGATTTGAAGGTGGTTGCTAGGGTGAAAAAGTGTCTCATATAGTCTATAACCTATACTTGAAAATATTTGAAATTTTTTAACAATAATTGGTGCCAATCAAAATATTACTCGTTCTCATGACTATGACTGTGACTCGGTCGGTTCTAGTTTGGCCACAAAAAAAAAATATTAATAACTTAAAAATTCAAATTATATCACTTTTCTCTTATTTTTGTTGAATTAACTCTGATTAGGTCACTGTTCCCTGCCGATATGACATTGATGACCTTGAATCTACTTGATGGTAGCAACTTCAGCCGTCGTCGAAATTTTAAGCTGATTTTCAAGCATTACTCCACTAGACAATATACGAGACGTCGACATTCTCACCTAGCAATTGTTTAAACTAATAATATACAAAAAGGCAATGTTTTGTCCTTTCTAACTCAACTCAATTCAGGTGATGAGACGACTTGTGCTAACTCCAAGAAAATGAAGCAGCGGAGGATGGCAAAAAGGATGGCCAAAGAAAAGCGAGTTGCCTCTGCATTTGAGAAATGCAATCAAAGTTCAATTTCAAGTGATGCTGTCGTTGACCTGAAAGAATCCCATACGTGAGTATGTGTGTAGCTCGAGTTTGAAATGAGAGCAAGAGCAATGTAGTTTGTAGCAACAATCACAAAAATGGGTATGTAATTTAGAGTGTTGTCTTTGTGGGTGTGTGACTTTAAGCTCTTAATGCAGCGACCAATATATTTAAGCTACAGATTGGACGGCTTTACAAATTAAACCATGATTGTGTTTCACCGCTTTTTGTTAACTCTAGAAATTTTCTTGTTTTAAGCTTTAAGTTTCAATTTGTGAATTGGAAATGAAGTATTAATCTTTTAGCTGTAATTGTATGGTTTTCACGATTTCATTTTATTCCCCCTCAATTTATGTAGTGAATAAATAGATGAAGAGAGGAACATTGAAAAGGAGGAGGAAGAGGAAGAGGTAGTTATATGCATTTGGTGGGGGATGATACATTTTGGCACTCTTTTTGAGGGGATGAAGTGTTCTGCAATGATATTTCCTTGATGAAACCTTCTTTGTAATGCTAATTTTCTGAAATTTACTATGTGAAAATATGTTTTGGTGTGGCAAATATTATTTGCATTGAACGGAATTATTCTTTAATTTATCATTAGAAAATGAAGATAGGTTTTATTTTGAAGTTAAAAATTCATTGTAAATAAAATTGATTGTAAGATACTTATAACATGCTTGGAACCGGAGCGATATGGTGTCCAATGTGCCTCTATCAAACTGCTTAATAATTCCAATTCAAAACTAATTGTATAAGAACATAGTCTTTTAGTGACAGTTTACATGAGGAAGACACCTGCTGTTGTGACATTATAATTTATAGTGATATTGAACAAATTATATAGGGTTCCATCAAAGCTCTAAAGAAGTGAGCAAAGGCAGAGAGACACTGCATGCACCAACTGTATGGTTAAACTATAGTTAACAGCTGGGAGAATGTACTCTATCCATAAATCACACCTACTGAATGTACTCTTTCAATAGATAGTGAATTGTGACAAGTAATACTTATTTAGTAAGGGAAAAAATATATAACCACGTGTCCTCTAGTTTATCGAACTCTTTTGATCTTGGATGCATCAATTTATAGCAATGTCATTTAGCTTAACACAGCTACACTGCTATACATGTAACATTTCTATCAAGGTGGGGAAAGAGGAAGAACAGAAAAAGGGTAGATGTAATAGGAATGGCCAAGCATCACTGGCATGTGTTACTGTGAGCATTGATATGATACAGTTTTGATTAAGTATGACCCACAACACCTATGACAATACGGATCAATGACAATTTTTGGAGGCGTCCACATGCTTCATCTACCGATCTTAATGGATCGTATTTTATTTTTTTCCTAAATTAAGTTGGTAGGTCCTTCACACTACTGGTCCAAAAATAAAGACATTTATGAGATCCACAAGAAAATGCTTACCCAACGAACAACATGGAAGGGAAGGTTAAGACTTCAGAGATGTGCTGTGGATTTTTCGAATAAATATATCCTGTACAATTTTAGGACAATGCTAACAGGGTCTATTTAATAAATATCACTTTTTACAATTTTAAAATATGAATTACATAAATTTTAAGAATTTTTTTCTTTTTTATATTTAAAGTCTTAACAAGTGTCTCACGAGTATTATGAACATTTGTTAGCATGTTCCTAACTTAAATATATTTCAGTCAAAATAAAAATTATGAGTTGAGACACTCGAAGATATTTGAAAAAGAGATACGAGGTGCAAAAAAATTCCTACCTTTTTTGCAAATGCAAAAAAAAAAAAAAAACAATAGGTTTTATTAAAGTAAATTTTAATAAGTAAATTGTTAAGTATCTAAGAGTTTGACCCGGTATATGTATCCTAAGATAAAATCAATTTAAAAATTAAATTTTTTAAAAATTAATTAAATATAAAAGAATAATATAGCTTTATATAATTGATCGTTAGATGCCATGTACAATTAAATTCTATAGGAGATGCCAACAACCATCGAACACACGTCACATACCATAAATAAGATAAGATTGCCCCCTTTACTCTCCTACAAATTTTAGAAAAAGATTCGATAATAGCTAAAATTTAACTTAATAGAAATATTCTATCAAACATTGGCTACTTATACTACATACTAATAATTAACATGTGTCCATACAAAAAAAAACTACTCTATTTTAAAATTAACTATTTAAATAGTTTTAAATTTTTATATAATAATTACATTTTTTTTAATTAATTTTTGTTTCGACTCAGACCTCAGTATACAGCGGTCATTAGACCTTAATCTAACTCAGTGAATAAGACCCAATTGAGTGAAAACCAAAACTCAAAGTGCGTTATTTCAACAGATTCGTCTAAGATGTTGAATTTGTTTTATGTCTATCAAGACTCTTGATTGACGATCAGATGATTATCCGTATTTTCCGTTGAATTTTCTGCAGCAAAATAATTGTCGCCACATTATCGACTTCCAAAGAATCCTATAAAAAAACCCAAAAAAACATAATAAGGTACGCAATACTCACTACCCTTTCCTCTCCGAACTCTTATTGACTTAGACATCAAAGTAGTTGTAAATACACTCTCAAAATTGAACCACCGTCAATTTCGGTCCACCACTGTCATTTCCAAACTCAGGCCGTCTCCCATAGTCCAGTACGGATAAGTTTTGTTGTTTAATAGTGAGTGTTAGCACTTAGTCAAAAATAAAAATGCGTTAGCACTTAAAATCATTTTCCTTTAATTGTTGAAAAGCTATATTCCGAAGTTTGAACATAGGAAATCACAAATATCATAGCAGCGTGTGGGGCTTATGGAAAAGTAATAACTGTGGCATTAGCAATCAGTTAGCGGGCCACACGGAACCTCGTTTAGCAAATGCCATCATAGTCAGAAATTTACGACTAGTATACTAAAAGGAATATTAATTCCGGTGGATCTAATAATTTTAATATCATGGTGGTTGAGACACAATTTCATAACAAACTAATAATCTAACAATAAGCGAGGTATCAATTTTCGTTAAGTTGGACAAACACATTTATTTCATCTGTTCACCGGTTGTTATTCTTCTTTGTTAACGTTTTACAAAATTGTTTTGACCGACTTTGTAACGGTAAACAGTACTTGTACATTGTCACACCATAGTTTAGGACACTTGCTTATATAATCATAAAATTTTCATTCACATACTTTGAGTGTAAAGCTTTCGTTACAATGGTTCCAAATATTGGTGGGACTAATTTGTTTCAAAATTACATCTTAGTCAAAGTATTGGTTGGACTAATTATCGAGGCATGCGCAAATATATTAGTCCAAAAAACGAACCAGGATCATATAGAAAGCTTTAAAACAATTATTTTGACAAAAACAAGACAAAGGGGACAGGATTACCGAAGAATAAGAGACAAACCAACCAACCAACACAATTATCCTTCTAGAGATTCGAGGAGAATAAAATTATACCCAGTTTATGCAAATATTGACAAAAACAAATCTATAATTTATAATTTATACCAAAACCCCACCTATAATACGCCAAAACAGATCCCTTAAAATATTATATAAAATATATCACTGGTTCACAATCACAATATCATCATCATACAGAATCTGAGTAGGCATTGGTCAACAATAATTGCCCCTATTGAAAATATAATTAAAAAAAAGAATTACCTTGGGGGTGATATTCATGATTGAGGATAATCAAAAGGTATAGAAGTAACAAGATTATCCCCTAGATTCGGGTGCACGTAACCATATTTACGAATAACTTGATTGTCGGCAAAATGAAGTGCTCTACGCATCCCGTTCCAACAAGCATCAGCGGTGTACATTTCATTATACTTTCCACTACACGGTTGACAACCGGTAAAATGTGTAACAAACGGTCTTCTCCAACCACCTTTACCATAACCAGCATCTCTCAAATACTTTTCTCTAACCGCACCGTAACTTTCACTCACTTTTTCACCGTGACGCCTTCTTAACCTACGCACCCCTTTTTCAATCTCATCATATTTCTTACTAATGTTCTCAAATGTTCCAACTATTTCTTCCCAATACCCTTCGAAATAATACTCGCTCTCTAAATAAATCCTGTCCGCCCATTTTTCTTTCTCAATCGCGATTAAATAAGCGAGACCCGTCTGATCATCTGACTCTGGGAAGAATTTGTCTTTAAATGTTGACCGGAGTTTATGTCCCCATTCTTCGTAATCTGGACTCTGTGGGCCCATTCCGGCCCATGAGTCCATAAAATCCAACGACCACTGACAGTTTCTAATTAAAAACACGCCGGCGTTTAGGCCCGTCCAACTCCGTTTCTCGTGGATCAAGTGTTCCCAACCGTGAACAACGAGGTTATGATCCTTGTAACGTTCTAAAGGAAGCTTGAAATCCATGTCGGTGAATAACGCGTCTGAGTCAACCCACCAGATCCACTCGGCTTCTGGATGGGCCATCATTGCGGCCCTAACAACTGGATACTTGGCCCAATAAGAAAACATTTTCGGGTGAAGAAGAGCGTTATTGTAGAAAATATCGTAACCGTGAATACGACAATAATCAACTTTGTTTTTGAAGAATCTTAATAAAAGGTGATCGCCGATTGGGTTCCGGCACGGCGAGGGTTGTGATCCGGTGACCATTAAAACTCTCTCTTGAACTCCGGCGGAGAAAGAAGGGTGAAGTTTTAGCCATTTCTCGCGTTTCTCGTCCCAGTTTTGAACTTTGTCGTCAATGGTGTAACCCATATCAGGTTCGTCGTAGAATGTAGGGTCTAACGGGTCGGAAAGTAAATCAGGAGTGGAGTACGAAGCGACGTCGTTTTGGTGAAGCTTGAAATTTGGGTTGTTTTTTGGAATGGAGTTTGTAGAGGAAGATAAACCCCAAACGAGTAAAAGAGTGGAGAATGCTCCTGCGAAGAAGAGAAAAGCATCGCAGTGAAATGTGGAAGAAGATTTGTTTCTGAAAGTGGGTTTTGCCATGGTGGAAGAATCGTGATGGTAAGAATGAGAATGAGAGAGTTCAGTTGTTGCCATATTTAGCTTGGTTTTTGTTTTAGGTGACGTTTGAATTCAGGTGGGGTGAAGTGTGAGTGACACACAAGTTGTTTATAACTCGGAAAAGTAACAAGAAAACAACCTAAAATGGCTGAGGTTGTAAGTTTGAAGAAAACAACAGAGTGAGATTGGGAGGTTGTCGTTTACTCCTATGAGAGAGAGAGAGAGAGAGAGAAGGCGCATCAAATAAGGTATGCGCTAATTTGTGAAATGGAAATATTGGAAAGTAGTAATGAAGGGTGGGGTGCTTTATTAATTTTTTTTTTTGTAGGAAGGTTATGCTTTTCTTTTTTTATGCCACGAAATAAAAACGTACCAGTATTACATCAACTTTTAATTGATAGTTTTGATTTTCTTTTAGATTCTTTTAAGGGTTGAGTGTTTCTCCTGTTATTCTTTTTCCTTTTTTAAGAAGGTGCAGTCAAAGAATGGACTGATTTTGATTTTGTAACTGTTATTATTATCGTTATTAATAACGCACTTATTAAGGAATAAAAAAAAGAAGTTTGTATTGAAAAAATATATGTTACATTTTCAGAGAGTGTAAAATACAATCACCAAACAAACAAATAAAAAATACAATTTCCAAAAACAAAATACAATTTTTAATACATTTTTATTTGAATATTTCTATTTTTATTTGGTTTAACAAGTGAGTAGTATTTGTCATATTATTATAATTTGGTGGTTGTGTATATTGCTATTGTTGTGATTTGAGATTGATGTGGATGGAGAAGATATACGATGATGCGAAGGGGCAACATTGAAATTAGGTTATTGTTGATTGAAGCTGCTGCTAACTTCCAAATATTGCCGGTATATTCCAAACCCAACTTCAATTCGCTAAATTTTACTCAAAAATGTATTATAGTGCCTCCTTTACTAAATACGTACTATCTTCGCCTTTTCATCAAATTATTATTATAACAATTAAGAAAATTTAATTTTTACATTAAATTCATTAATAATGTATATATTTTTTATATTACCCTTTAATTATTTAGAAAAAAAAAGTAGTTGGATCTTTAATTTTCTACATTTAATTAAAAGTATTTTTGTTAAAAACTAAATAATATTTTTTTTGTAATTTAAAGAAAGTCTTGTATAAAGAGACACTTTTTTTTATAAGAGTTTTATATATATTATATATACAGGGACGTAGATAATAATTCTCTCAATAAAATTGTTTTATTATATGGTATATTTTCAAATTAAAAATATAAGATTTAATAATTTTAATATTAATAACAATTGTCTTGACTTTTGTGATTGAATTATTGCAGTTCTATATTTAGAGACCGATGGCGTCATACTCTAAAAATATAGAACAGCTATCTTATTAAATAAAATTTGCTGATCATTGGCAAATTCAATATTAGTATGAATATAAAATTATTAATATTACATTGGATAAAATGAAATAACACTTATTTTATAAAAAATAAAAATTAAATATTTGCACGTGTGATAATTATTGTAAAATGAAAGGATAACTTATTTAGATAAGGAAAATGATTTTGCAAGAATAAATAAGAAAATATTGGAAC
>JBBPBP010009780.1:3317551-3328016 GCA_037974735.1 Cicer chorassanicum
TTATTCATTAAAGAGTAAAACAAATTTTATTTTTACTAATAAAGATTGATCTGTAAGAAGAATTAAACTTTTACAATATGATAACTCCGATTTAAATTTTTTTTAAGAACAATATTCACATTCAGTGTTTGTGAAGCAAACAAAAAAAATACCTTACTTTTAATTATAACTTATTTAATTACTCATAATTTTTTTTAAAAATAAACTTATAATAATGTTTTAATCTCACAATAATAATGAATATATTAATTACAAATTAAATAAATTATTTTTTACATATCAATATTATTTAATTAAATGAGTTTATATTGTTCATATTCAAAGTAATAATATTTAAGGAATTTATTAATTCATTTATTCATAAACAAAAAGTTAGCTATTTTTTACCAACATCAATGAATTGCGATATTACCGATTTTACTATCAACTTGTAATCTACAATAAAACTTTCACCTTCTGCAGGTATATGCAACAGATCTCCTATATGAGCGTCTGTGTCAAAATGGGGGTCAAAAAAATATACGTATATTCAAAAAAAAAAATATATTAAATAGATTTGTTAATAATATATCATTACATTTTAACACTACTATTTTATTTTAAAATAGTTACTAAGTTAGTTCGTGTTTTTTTTCAAGTTTCAAAATATTTGAGATTTATTATGCTGGTGACATGTGTCATCTTTTAACTTTAAAAAAATATAGAAGGTCGGGAAAAAAATTTCCTCTCTAATCAACTTTATTTTTCATCCCTTTGAATTTTAAATTGAAACTTCGAGATGAAAATTGTGGTGCTTCCGTTCTTTTAGACTCAAATAGTTGTATGTTCCCAAATGGGTATACCGTTTTCTTGAAAAGCGTACGAGATGAAAGTGAAATGACTCAAATGAGGTCTATGACTAAGAAAAATAATTATGGTTGATAAACTAAGACTCGTGGCAAAAGTAAAAAGTTGAACCTTGTTTTTGATTTTTTATTTTGAAACTTAAAATAACATATTTGATACAAAAACAACTTAGTAACCCACTTTTGCGATGATAGTGAACATATTAACCAGCCGTGTTGGCATGGTTTAATCTACACCAGATGTGCAGCAGCAAAAATGTGTATTTTCGTAACGAGAATTCTTAAAAACGGTAATTTTGCTTGTATATAAAACGTATAAAGCAAAAAAAAAAAATTAACTGTATCACGTCCAATCCAGTGCCAAAAAATAGCTTGTATATATATCGGGGAATTAAAAGTTAAATCGGAAAAAAAAAAACCAATAAAACCGAATAAAATTGGCAGTTCAATCGATTCACCATATTCGACCTCATTTTTTCGTCTTTGAATTATTGTCTACACCATTTTAATATGTGTTAGTGAGTGGTGGCCGTGAGAATTGAACTATTGTCTGCACCATTTTTGAAAGACAAACTGAGCTTTGGTAAAAAAAAATGCAAATGGATTTGCTTTGTTTTTTCCTTATAAGTATTTTGAGTTTTTGTGATCAAGGATCATTATTATTCTATTTCATTTTTAAATAATAAAATCAAATACAAAATTAATTACTTTTTTGTCAAATTCAAAATAAATTCTTATAATTTTATTAACATAAAATGTAAAAAATATTCTATACTTATAAAAATATGCAAATATTTTAAAACACATGTTAATATCATACACTATATGACATTAAAATTATATTTAGTTTAGTTTGACTCCAATTCACCGTTTAAATATTTGAACCATTGACTACACCGATTTAATATTTATCCTAATTTTAATGACTGGGGTATGATTAGAGGTGAGAGTATGATGTATTATATGACACTTTGAATCAAACGGTCCATGATAATCATGAACAATGTGTAATTTGAGTCCTTTTGCATACTAGGTGACAACTTTAATATAAAGATCAATTATTGGTCGGTTGAGTTCTCAAATTCCCGCATTAAATTTACTTTGAGGTTGTGATTTACAGCAGTTTTATATTTTACAAGGATATAAACGCACTTATAAAATTATCTAATCACAAGTAATGATTGAGATTGTTTTAATAGACGTAAAACGTAAACCATTCAATTTAAAATCAACGGTGGAAATTTAATATTGTATATAATGCATGATATGCTGCTGCAGTGAATTTGAGTCCAATATGGTCACATTGAATCTAACCTAGACACTTGGTCCTGCCAAACCCTTCTCAAGTCCCTTTCAACTTTTGCGCTCTCGTGTGTTTGCTTTTTTTCTATAGTTAGATATTATATATATATTCTAATACACTCTTATAAATGTACATTAAACATTTTTCATTTATTAATTTCTCATAATAAAGTGGATAACCAATTATATATGATCTTTTTACGATGGTGGAGGATTTTATCTTGTTTTACAAATGGAGTTGGAGGATTTTTTTTTTTTTTACAAGAGAGTTGGAGGATATTTTAAAACATTTACAATTGTTATTTTTCCGTGGAATAAATTCACCATGATATCGATTGCACTAGCTAAGTGGATATGCAAACAAAACAAACCAGTGCAAAAGTGTCAAGATAACTTTCCATCAGAAATCGGTGACTAATCCCTTGAAATAAATATATTCATTTAAGAGATGAAATCGTACACTCATAAATTTAGAGTCCATTACTACCCCAGTATGGATTTTCATAAGATCATTTTTTTTTGTGATGCACCCATAATTACATGCCTCCGGCATTTCAGATGAGTATCGCCCTTTACACGACAACATCATTTTTATAATTTTATGTAAGATGATGATCATAGAATCAATGTCAAACAAATACGTAGTAACGTAAAAGATAAAGTGGCAGACTATCTGGGGAAAATTATATTCCCTCGATAACCGAAATAAATTATAAATAAAAATAATTAAATTATATGTATATTGAAAAATATTTTTAATCATATTTAATATAAATATATATATAATTGAAATAAAAAATTAAGTATATTATCTAAATACATCTTTAACGACTAATAAATAGTACTCGCTTTATTTTTTTTATTATAAGACCTTACAAAATTTATAGATATTTAATAAAAAATAGTTTTAAGCAATGAATTTATTAAAAGTTTATTACATTTTGATATTACATCATACTAGTAAATGGTCAAGACAATTGGACACCTATACGGCACTACAAGTATCTGAGACACTTGTTAAACAATTAAAAAGCAAAAGAAAAATAGTTCTTTAATGTAAAATTTCATTTTTTTTATAATTTTAAAATATAAATTACATAATTTTTAATTTTTGTTCTACATTTGGAAGACAAGTATCTTTAAAATAATTGTATAGTATTTTTTTATGATAATTTATCTCTATAAGTATTGATATCATAAACGGTAAAAATTACACTTTTCAATAAAAAATAAGTTTTTTATAATCATATTGTATAAACAATTAAATTCTTAAAAAAAAACCTCAAAACAAAATCTTATGAAAAAGGTGGAGAGTGTATAAACAAAAAGATTAAGCTATTTTTTTAAAGGAAACAACTATTATTTTATAGAATAAAGTTAATAATATCAATCATTAACTTTAATAATTTGATATTTTACAAAATAAAATTAATAATTTCAACTATTAATTCTAATAATTTGATTTAGTGATAAAAATAAATATTTAATTCAAAAAATTATAAATTTGATCCTTATCCATATCATTGTAGAAACAAAAATAAATATTAGTGCGGAGTGAGTCTAAGGTTTTAAAAAAATAAAGTGTATGAATACATCATATTCTTGTCGGTTGGAAGCAAGGCCCAACCAAAACCAGTAAATTGTAATGCAGTTTTCTTGAACTTAACGGACACTGGTTACTGAATTTCCAATTTATTTTTCTTTTCTCCATTATTTTTCTTTTGTGAATGAAAAGAACTTGCGTGACCTCCCAAAACTTTTGACATGTAACAGTTTCTAAGCCGACGAAATGATTCTCGTGCATAAAAAGTATTGCCTTCAATCATGCACTAATTAAAGGTCCCCCTTAAAGCCCTTATATGCGTTCTAAAGGATCCATATCAAAACAAAGAGATAAGCTAAACTGATAAAGGAGATAATAATTAGTGCTTAGTGTGCATTAATTACATCTCCACCAAAATCGCACAAATTCAACCACCAAAAAAAGTACTGCATTATTTCAAATACTCGCATTTATCATTTCATATATTTCTTTATTTTAGATTGGAATATCTTTATCTCATCCTGAATTTAATTCAACAAAAAAAAGTGATAAATGAAAAAAAAAACAATGAGGATTTTATTTAATTATTTTTATTAATGATGTGTTATTTTTATTTTTTTTATAACAAAAAGTAATTGATGAATTGAATCCAAGATTTTGTAAATATAAATCAACTTCCTGAATCAACTTTCATTGATGATAATATATTATCTTTATTATAAATACAAAACAAAAATAATATGTGAACAGTGTAAATAATATTAATTAAAAACAATTAAATTATATTGGAAACTAAATTAACATGAATTGGAGAGTGTGTATAAAGTATACGTTAAATAACACCTCCCCACCCAAAAAACAAGTAGAAGAAATAAAAAGGAGTTGGTACAATACAATGGATCTTTTTTTAGGGAGTCATAAGAGAGGAACATGAGAATTGAGTGATAAAAAGATTATGGGTTCAACTTTTTTATTATAATAAAATTAACAAGTAACCAATAACATTCGACTATTTAAAAGAAAAAAACCTCCCCTTTAGATTATTAATGTGACTCATGTCCAATATTTAGCCGTTGCATTATTATTATGATTATTACAATTCACAAAAGATGAACAGCCGTTGCATGAATTTGTATCCTTATACAATGTTGGGCCACAAAGTTGTGGTCCTTGAATAAGTCCATTGGGACTGTGAACTGTAAGCCTGCAGATCCATGATCCAACGACAAGTTCTGCTCCGCTTTAGTGTGGGCCAAAACTGATTCTGGGATATTTCAGTCTTGGTTCAGTAAGAGTTCATTTTGTAGTTCACTTTGTGAGATGAAGTGCCAAGGACAAATACATCAATGCGCATTTTACAGAAAAAAAAAAACATATGAGGTCCAGCATTTAAGAATAAAAAATAGCTTTTAAGAAATAGTCTTTAAATTATAAGAATATGCACACTGCTGCAATATTTATCTATCTGGAATCTAGTACATCTTAAGAGTAACTTTCAAGGGTTGCATATTGGATTCCATAATGTTGATGTCACAATAGATCAAATGGAATTTTATTGCTCACTTAGGCATGGAAATTGAGGATTCTAAGTGTGTACTACATAATACCTATGGTTACATAAACATCCCCTCCCCTACCATAATCACAACTTGCATCAGTTAGAGAGTGAATTTGCACATACTACTCATCCAATAACAACACAGAATATTAACTACCAAATCAGCTTAGCTCCTTAAATCAACAACCACGAAGGTCGCGCCACCTGAGATAAACCAACCCAGCTCGATAATGAGTGTACGCCCCTGCCACAACCAATACATGAAACAATTGGTGACTGTGTCCAGCTATGTCGAATTTCCCAGGCATCCATCGTTCTGGAATCCTTGTGGCATAAACCAGTGCTCCGAGTCCATAGAAAGCACCCATCAGAACCTCATAACCAGTTGTGTAAAACACCTCAGGTTCGCCCCAGAACAGAAAAAGCTTGTGCAGAATAGGTCCTGCACCAGACAAACCCATTCCCAAAAAGAGGGAAGCTCGGATGGTGCGGAATTCCGGTGTTTGGAAGACTGGAAGGAGAGAAACCAAGATGGTGGCAACGCCCAATACAGTAATAAAGCCCATATAAAGGTTGCAGAAAAATGGATAACACATAAATGAGTAATACACTGGGGGATAAAAGGAGGTAGATATCAGGGCCGCAATTCCGGCATAGTCAAGCCTGAGCATAATGTACGATACACGCTCAGAGTGGCAAGAGAGGAGATGGCAAGTACTGCTAGCTAGCAAGCAAAACATGGCACCCCCCAAAAATGCATAAAAAGGCCACCTTGTAATTGGTCTAATCAACAGCGGTGCTATTATGTTTGCCAGGTCATCTTTTACGCTATGCTGCACAAAATCAACAAAGAAATAAGCAAAGTTGTATTGATTGACAACCAAAATCTAGTCAATCATCAGCAAAAACAGATGAAAAAAATCAAAAGTACAGCAAAACATTTCTTTTCAGAATTATATGAGACATTTAATTATGAAGAAAAGGCTCCCAGTAGGAAATTATTGACAAACTGACATCTTTAACCCTTCATTCAGTATTTTTTCTTCACCAAGTTGAAGTGCTTAACTCCTAATTTGATTCTTATTTTTGAAGCTCGATTTTATCATTTATTGCACTTCGCTCCAAATGAGATACAAATCTCATGCACTTTGTACTTCAACACATTGGCTGTTAATCAATATTCTAGATACCTTTAAAGAAGAATCTATCCACAAGTAAAGAGACAGTGAAAATAACACGAACTGATATATCAAAAATCAATGAGTGAGCTAATCTAACACCTCATGCCTCTCCGCGAACAACAAAGGGGAAAAACCTGGTGTTGTCAATTGTGGAGCGTGGAAAATAGCGGTTTATTCAAATCCTATGCTATAGTACTAAAGCGCCGCAATAGCGGCTATTTGATAAAACTTGGTACAAAATAGTGTATTGCGAAGCAATAGCGAATTGTTCAAATTCCGCTATGCTATAGTGCCGCTATAGCGGCTATTTGACAACACTGGAAAAACAGGATTGAAACAAGCAGTCGGTTGTAAAGTAATTACCAGAACACAAACATCAGTATGATTGCTACTGGAAAAGCTTACAGGCAAACAATTATACAGAAGTTCTTTAACATGCCAGCTTGAGATTTCCTCCCTGAGTCTTTGCAAATCGGGCATGGAAGGTAGACATGTCAAAAGTTCCGATTGTAGTTTGTGCAGGTCAGCCTTCTTGAGGATGTCAGGCAAATGCTGTAGTGAATTAATATCTACAACCTGCGGAACTTTCATGGCAGTGTATATGGTCAATGCCAGGAATAGGAAGAACCCAATCAAATGCCTGTAAAAGATAATATTTGTCATTTTATGATTGAGAACAAGAAATTAGGAACAAAACAAAAAAGCACAGTAAACTATGTATTTATAAAAGAGACAAAGAACGCATAGTCTTCAAATACTTAAAACAACAAAGGAAATGACATAGAAAGACCCTAAATTATCGAATGTTGTGCCATTAGGTGCATCTTTGTAGCTTCCATATCTGAAGGGCGGGGATGTTAAATACAACCTACTTACTGATATGTTCGTCTAAGATATACTTTTTTCTATTCAGAGGGTTAGAAATAAACCGGCATTCATTACGTCTCTAATGATACTACCAAGCAGGGTTTCAAATTGCGGACCACATCATGTGATACGGCTGCAATATTGCAGTTAGAGCAGTGTCCGTAGCTGCACCAGCCCGCAATTGGTAGTGTCACACAAGTTATTTTGCTATCTTTGTTTTTCTGTATATCATAGATTTAGAGGATATTTTAAATGATAAGAGATATTTTAAAGTGATAGAGAGTGTTTTTTTTATTTTTTACAGGAAAACCGATAGAGAGTTGATAATGAGATGTGAAATTTTAGAGAGAAAATAGGAAATGTGTGAATAATGAAATAAGCAATAAATTATAATATATGATGCTAATAAAAACTAGATTCGCAACAACCGCAATGCAGATTACAAGACCCCAATTGGGGTAGCTGCAATGACAATGGCATTTGCAACCACAGATTAAAACCCTGCTAGCAAGTAAGACGGAACTCCCATAGTGGAAAGGAATCATTAGAAATAGTGCATATTGAAGAAAATAATGGAGTAACACTTTCATGTTTTATTACTAAAGCCTAAGGCTGTTAATATAGAAAAATAAATAACAATCATAATGACTAATAACTAATAACGACATAATCATAAAAATAAAAATAAAGAGAATAATATAAATCACAGAGAATCATAACATGTAAATCAAGAGATTAAGTTACAAACTTGAAAATTTCCATATGAAACACAGCAAAAGTAGTAACACTGGTGAAAAGCACTAAAACCAAGTTTGAATTGAATTAACTTGTAATTTTACAGGGCTTATACCCAATTAAAATAATAATAAATAAATGAATGAATATCTCTTCACATATTCAAAAGTCTTCAAAATAAAACTACAGACATCTATGAAAAATCGACGTGCAGGAGATTAAATTAGATAAAAAAAAAATTAAAAAAAAGCAGAATAAGAAAAAAGACTTACGTCCAAACGTTGAGAGTTTCATTGTGAATGGTGAAGATACTAAGCAAAACCTGCTTCAAAGGCCATTCGGATCTATAGTGACCAAGAATGTATTCATTGTCTCGTAGAAAAGCGGGTAAGGAATGGTACTCAACAAGTTGGTACTTGACCTTCTTCCATAGCCTTTTCCCTTTCCCTTCTTTACCACATAATGCTTCTGTTTCGTTCTCCAATGAATCTTTACCTTTTGAATTGTCACCACCCATCCTCTCTCAACTCCACAAAATTGATTAATCTAAAAAGAATCAAACACAAATACGATTATATTAAATGAAAATTAAATTAAAATAGTTAGAGCATTAAATCAATAATCTTATCGGCGTACATGGATTTGAAGAGTGACGCGAATTTGAGATGTGCGAAGAGAAGAGAAATATAACAATTAATAGTTAGGGTAAAAAATAAAGAAGAGGGGTGTGTGGGTGTGTTGGTGGATGATGACAATTGACAAATGTGCGGTTGATTGGAAAGGGGAGAAATAAATGTCGACAGAAGAATCTTGGATGAGATGCGGAGATGCCACCTACGCTATGTATGCTACACGATACGATTACTCTTTGTTTTCTTCAATCCCTTTGCCCCTAGTAACCAACTAATCATTTCTTGTCTCGCCTTAGTACACCAACCCACTAACCTTTCTTAAATGTCAACTTCTACGGTATTGATAACAAAAAAGTGTACACTTTCTATTAAAATTTTAAATTTAATTTTTTATTACTTATTTAAACGTTAAAATATAAAACAGTTTTATATTAACTAATAGAATTCGTAAAATATTAATATTAAACGTAAAATAAAGATAAATTTTGTATTGATCAAGTGAGAAAGATTATTATAATAGTAAATATAATGAAGTTTATGTATCTAAATTATAAAAATTAATTTTTAACTATGGTAAATTATCTATGACTAAAGTAATTAACTTGTAACTAATTTTATATCTCTAATATTCCTGCAAAGTATAAGGTGTTTACAATACTTCTACCTTCATTACCTTGGGATGAATAACACAAATATTGTAAAAATAATATTAAAAAAATACAATGAGAAACACTAAAATACATCTACTAAAGAATTTTGAAAAGCTGGAATAAATTGACTACAAAATTTTGAAAGATTTATTATTAGTTTAAAATAAGATCAGGAAAAATTATAGTGTAATATTGTTTCTTCCAATTTTATTTTATTTGTAGTAGGTATTGAATCGAGTCTACACACCTCTATGTAAGATCTTCTCTTGCGTTTTTTTAATGAAATATCATATGCGACTCCTTTATCATTAAAATTTCTAAATGAGAATCCAATTATGTTAGAAACAAGAAGAATCTTATTTTTTTATTGTTGATAAGTATTGAATATAGAGTTTACACTTTCGAACAAGATATTGCTTGCGTTTTTTTTATTGATTGTCAATTTGGCTAAAAAGAAATTATTTTGCCACCAATGTTGTTGGTGCTCTAGAGAAATATTCAACAAATGCATTGGACTTCGTCTTTTTCATACTTGACAAAAGTCGTTGATGTTGAAAAAATGTTGATATCAAATCATTGAAAAAATATTGAGTTTTGAAATAGTTCTGTTGACAACACATGCTGTCCTTAATGTCCATTGTTTGATAGTTTTATTTTTATTATCATCGTCATAAGATAATTATAACTTGGAATTCGAGAGGGAAAAATAATAAAATGAATAAAGAATGAGAAAAAACTAGTTTTGAATAGAGAAAAAAGAGGAAAATGAACAAATTGTTTAAAAATCAAATGAGAAAGAAAAGATAATTCAATTAAGTTTCTATGAACATTTTCTCATGAAATTTTTTTAAAAGAAAATAGCGGAATAAATAATTCTCATGCCATAATAGAATTTGTAAAATATTGATATTAAACATAAAATAGAGGAAAACAAAAATGAAGTTTGTATTGATAAAATTAGAAAGATTATTACAACAATATGTATAATGATAATTATATATCAAAATTAGAACATCTAATTTATAACTAAGGTAATTAACTTGTAACTATTACCTAACTAAAGTAGCTAACTTATAACTACTTTTACATATCTAATATTAACATCTGACAACAATCATATAATCAACTAAATCACCTTACTTCACTATACTT
>JBBPBP010009780.1:3328048-3361785 GCA_037974735.1 Cicer chorassanicum
ATAATTAGATATAAATCATACAATCATACATAAATGTTGCTGATTAAAAATAATTTAAGTATCACTTATAAAAATTACAGACTTTTTATTTTAATCTTAACATTCTATGAGTGCATCAATGACTAAGATTCATGTTCTTCATTTCTAATTATGTAATTTTTTTTGAAATAATTTAATTAAACATATTTTACTTAGATATTAAATTATATTACATTAATGATTAAAACTTTTGTACACATATACTCAATCATATCACACAATAGGGCATTAGTGCCACTTTCTATTAGTATACACAATTTTTTTTTTTTTTTTTAATAACATAAACCAGAAGGAAACATATAGTTGTTTGGCTTGGGTTTCTTTCCTATCACTATTTTTGCTTGCGAATTAGTTAACGAAGTGAATATATTATACCTAACTTATTCTAAACTAGTGGCCCTGTCTATCTTTATCTTATGAATGCATATGAACTGAATTTATGAATGAAGAGACATTTACATTTTGTGATTTGGTAAATAAATGGAGTAGTTGATGTTTCTTGTTTTCGGTCTCTTTTAACATATGCATTATCTCATCAAATGTATAGCGTGACTTGTGTGAAAGGTATCGTTTGTGTGTAGGCAATTGATAGCTTGTTTTGTTTTGAATTAATTGCCACTTTCTCGTGTCTCTATACAATTTCAATCTGTTCTTTCAATAGTTGGAAGAAATTCTTAGACTTGTGTATTAATTATATTTCAAATATTATCAGTTGTATTTGTTTAATTTGCAGTTGAATCAAATCAATTTTTAGTTGTATAAAATGGATTCATAATATATTCTAAATTAGATTACGATAAATTTAAAGACTAAATTAACATTATATTATAAGTGTTAATTCAATTTCAGAACATCAAAACTAAACTCACAGTAATTTTAATTATTCTAGTATTACTTTGAAAATTTTCATGACTAAAGTGAAGAGGAATTGAAAAATGTTGGTTTACCCTATTATTTGATAAGGATCTAAATCCCAAAGCTTGGGCCTGAACACGGGAAGACTTGCACTGAAAGAAATTTGATAGTAATACTCGCCATAAAATTGCAGAAGTACCCTCGTATTTTGCTGATTTTGAAAGTGCGCGTCTCTTCTTCGTTTTACATTCAGTTCCGAACCCAGACATGGCGATGGCGTGCACTCATACTTCACAATCTGCTTTGATTCTTCGCCTCATTTTCGTTTGGACTTCTGCACTTCTTGTATTCGCCAATCAACGCTCCTTATGTATGCATTCTTTTCCCTTTCTCCTCCTTTTTTACCCTTCATATTCAACTATAGGGTTTATATATACCGTTCCTTCATAAAGGATTTTTTTGCACATTACTTGGTTCTATTTCGAGATATTTTGGTTGTCGAACTACATTTTCAGCATAATATCCTTGTTGTGAAACGAAACCCTAATTTCGTTGAAGATTTTGAAACATTTCTCTTTTGGAACAACAAGCCAAGTAGAAATTAGAATATAACTCTTCCTACATAGTTTTATCCTGTTTAAGTTTTCTTGTGTTACAATGACTTGTACACTCTAGTGATTTTTTTTAGAGTTTATAGATAGTGCATTGACATGGTAAAACAATTTTACAATGTCATTCCATCATAACCTTTCAATCTGCAAAACCATATTGTACAGATTTTAAACCAACAACAGTTATATAATTATTTGGTATTATGATGAGTTATTATTGCATTGCATCTCCTTTGTTCTCTGTTTTTTTTTTCTACTCCACGTGAAGTTGTAATAGATGGAATCAAAATTCTGCTAACATTCCTTTCGTTGTTAATTAATTAATTAATTAATACTGTACAAGTTGTGTCTTCAACCAAGGGTTATGGTTTTTAGTATGAGATTGTGGTTTGTATATATTGTTGGAATCAGTGTTGTTAAATAGCCGCTATAGCGCAATAGCATAACGGAATTTGAACAAATTGCTATTGTTTTGCAATACGCTATTTAGTACGAAGTGTTGTCAAATAGCTGCTATTGTGCGCTACAGCAATAGAGCATAATGGAATTTGAACAAGCCGCTATATTCCGTAATCCGCAATTGACAACACCGGTTAGAATGTTGGGATGCATGAACTCTTATCACTGTCCTTTTTTTGTGCAGTTATTATTCAAAATACTACACTGCAGCTATCCTCGGGCTTGCCTGTGGTAAACTCTCCTGGCTCTAAGCCTGGTGCTACGGTGTTTGTTGAAAGAGTTCATATACATGGATTGTCAAGGTTTAGAAACTTGGGGAAATTTGCTCATTCTGTGAAAGTGAAGGTGTTGCCTACAAATTCAAATGTTCGTCTGCCAAACATAGAGGTTTGTTTCCATAGGTGAGTATTTTCAGTAGTGTGTGGTTCATCTACTGTGTGTGTCTATATACTGTAATGCATCTTAATGTGAATTTAGTAAATATTTATTTTATTGGGGAGATTGGTATTGGATCTGGTTACTGTATTGATGAGCGAACGTGACAAACATTCATTCATCTCTGCTATTGAGTATAAACGAATCAAGGAGAGAAATCCCTCCAAGGATTTCCCTTTTTGCAAAGAGCAATGTGCTTGGTTCAGATTATTTCCTAAAAGTTATCCTCCTGTACTATTTTTGCTTTTTAACTCTGTCTCAACCCAACCATGAACTAACTCCCTAACAGCCATCTGAACTGTATAACTTATCTCCCAATCCCCTAATGTCTTCTTTTATTCTTCATAGTACTCACTCTTCGTTTTCCCCCTAGTGTCTTGAATGTTGTCTCTAGCACTCCCTAGTTCTCTTCATAAGTCATAACTGATTGTTGTTAATCAAACTAGAATTTGAAATAAGTATAATTGATTCAGGGGTTTTTGTGTCTTTTTCAGGAATGCATCTCTTGCTACGGGGATGTGCCCACAAGGCCAGTGGGAGAAAGTTGCCAAGGGATCTTGGGTTCGACCAATGTCTCCTTTTGACCATAAGCTCTTAGATATAAGGACTGCTGGTTCAACACTGGAGAATTTTGAGGTGTCTGCGGAAGAAGGTAAATGCTCTTAGTTGATGATTAGAAGTTGCATGAAGTTCTATTGATATTTGATAACCCTTTTAAGAACATTTATGTCTAGCACTAATATGAACCTTTTTCCTCCTTTGCAGAATTTTTTCTGTATCGCATTATATTGTTAATATTGGGTATTATTCTGATGAGCTCGGCATCCTTTTTAAGCCAATCGTTAGCATTTTATTATAGCAGTGCAATGGCAATCGGAATAATTCTTGTGATATTGATCATTCTTTATCAGGTAGCTTATTTTTGTTCCTTGATTTTTGAAATTTTGATTGTTTAACATTCAATCTTAAATTCTGTTTATGATGAATTTTTCGTGGAACAATTAACCAAACTTTCAACTTC
The DNA here is from genome assembly GCA_037974735.1 of Cicer chorassanicum. Taxonomy (NCBI): domain Eukaryota; kingdom Viridiplantae; phylum Streptophyta; class Magnoliopsida; order Fabales; family Fabaceae; genus Cicer; species Cicer chorassanicum. The sequence goes on from JBBPBP010009780.1 coordinate 3,331,469, forward strand.
AATTCCTCCTCTTGAAAAAAATATTCTTGTGCCTTGTTTGTAAATTATTTTGTCTTATGATTTTTTGTTTTTGTTTATCTTGGATGATCTCAGTGGTCAAGACAACACTGGTATTTTTTATTGCTGAAATTGTATTGCTTGCCTATTCAATTGACTATATTTTAAAATTTTAATTATTCCGGTAGTTGGGATTGGGAGGAACATCATTTTAAATATCATGTTGATAAAGACTAGAATGAGTATTTATGTAAAATGGTCACTAGATGTTGAGGTTCAAACTCCAGTTCTCTCTCTGATTAATACTTTGATGCCTTGCATGCAAACCTTGAGATTTATCCAATTTCAACCTATTTGATTGCAATTGAAAATTTCTTATTGACCTTAACATGGAATTTATCTCTTCTAATTGACAGGGAATGAAACTTCTTCCAACTGGTCGGAAGAGTTCCCTCGCTATATTTTTATATTCATCTGCTGTAAGTATAACCTCAATACACTTTTCTCGAATTGTATATACTATTTTATAATGAATTTGGATCATATAATTTCAACCATTATTTTAACCAGATTGGTTTCGGGACTTTTCTCCTCCGTTACATTCCCGGTTTAGTTCGTTCCATACTTACGGAGCTAGGAATTGATGAAGACATGTATAATCCTGTATGTAAGTCATCTCCATTCTTTCTGCTAATTTTGGTTAAACATCTGCACTACTGATTGAAAACTTATTTAACTTTATTCATTTGTGTTCTAAATTATTGTTATGTTGGTTGGGCTCACCTCTTTGTTCTGTAAATGTGTTACCTACTAAAAAAAATGTATGGGCATCCCAGTGCTATAAAACTCCTGCCATGATAAGGTCCATGGAAGGGTGGTAAGACTTGCGTTGGTGTGCTAGGAGGCCCATGGTTAGATGGGTGCATTTTAGGGAGTTAAGGAGAAAGGGGATAGTTACAGAACTGTACTTGTCTATAAATCTATAAATAGAAATTAGGGGGAAGGTAGTTAGGTATTTAGAAACACATTCAGACTCGAGGAGATAAGTTAATCTCAAACTCACCTATTGTACTTTGTGCTCTCTCTGGTTACATTTATCAGAGGGATTCTTGAATAGTACCTAAGGGCTCCAACTCCTATTTTCTTCATTAAGTTTGATCCTTTTACCTCTTTTACCAGTTGATTCTATTGTGGTAAGAATGGAAGAAAATAATAGAAAGTTAAAGAAATATGTTGAGAGAATTTTAGAGAATCTGAAGTTTGTTTTCTGATGCAAAGAGGTGAAATCATAGCAGTTATGAATTAGTATTTGTAGGATACTTCTACCGTAGATGATAGTTGCTGCAGTTGTAACTGTCAGCAACATAATCTTTTACTTGTTAACTAAGTGTTAATTGTGCAGCTGATTATAATCGGCTGCAATCCATTAAAATGAACCATTGTGAAGTGATGATGATTGGAATGAGTGAGCGATAAAGATCTCCTGGTGAAGAAAATAGACGGAGACTGCAGAGTGACGTTGGTTGGGTACCAGATGAAATGAACATAGAATTTATTAGGTAGACTCAGTAGATGACCCAAATGAACAGAAAGAAAATACTAAGAATATTATTAAGTATCAAAGAGAGTCTACACCTACCCAGAGTGGCAGAGCCCATTGCTTCTCAGAGGAAGATAGTGCTTTTTCACTCTGCCCGAAATGAACAAAATGAAAGCTAACCCCTTTCTCACCTCTCCTATTCAGCACAACCACATGAGTAGTCCCCTATCATAATAGAAAGATACTAACAGAATATTACCGGCTGCCTCTTCCTGCTATCCTCTACTTACGCCAATCCCCTGGAATTCTTCTTCTTGAGTAAAATTTTCTCCCTGCTGATTCATCATTTGTACATTATGTGCTCATCATTTGCACTCAAATTTGTTTGGGTGTTTTAAATTTTTTTAAAAAGTATTAAGATGAAAATAGCAAAGGGTTTAAAAGAAAAAAAAGAAAGAAAGCAAAAAGGAAAAAAATGCCTTTTCTCTTTCTATATACATACTGAATCTTTTCTCCTCCCCCATCGGCAATCCATTCTCTCTAGCCTCTGCTGCTAAGTCTCACATTGGAAAAACCATGCTCTTTCAGCCCTCTTTCTCTTGTATACATAATTGATTTTCGAATACTAAAAGTAAGGCAAAAAAAGATTAAATTCTCAAGCTTAAACCAAGTAAAGAGCCTAAGTAGCTTCAGTAAAAAAATTTCTGAAAGAAAGAGCCATGAGTTGCTCAGGTTTGGTTTGAGAGTGCATGAGAGACCCAGTGCCTCAAGCTCTTCAACAGTGGTGGTATTTTTATTTGCATACCAGTTTTTCAATTTTTTGTTTGGGTGATGACGCTGTGTATAGTCAATACAGTGATTACAAGAAGGGTAAATATATTATGCCTACAAGAAAAGTAGATTGAATCAAATCAATTTTGAATTTTTTAAAATTAAACTGTTAGAAAGTGCTCCACATTTGGGATATTCAGCTATCAAACAGCTTCAACTATAGAGTTGATCCCATTGTACACAGTGACCATTTTTCTTTATTGCAGCCACCTTTTAAATTGAATTTGTTACACGGTTTCTACTGTATACAGTATCCACTGCTTATTATTTTAACCTTTTCTCGTCTAGACTGTGTTTATTTTCTGTGTACAATATCTTAGAAGTGATAGGGGTCTTTGAGTGCTTAGCTCATGAAATGTCGGTTGCAGTTGGCTATATTTTTGCTCGCTTTTGTCGCAATAGCCGGAGCCTGGTTAGGATTCTGGGTGGTCCAAAAGCTTGTCCTGACTGAAGAGGGATCTGTGGACATAAGCACTGCTCAATTTGTTGCATGGTCCATAAGGATTTTGGCTGCTATTATGATCCTTCAGGTTTTTCTTTTATAATGAGTCTGATAATCTTTTTGCTTATCTCCATCTTCCTATTTCCTTTATGTTGGTTTCTTGCTCCATTTTGGTGGCTCATTTACCTGCATGGGGTAATACAATAATAGCACATGATTACAAATTTGACAAGAATATGTTGTTTCCAGAGTTCTATGGATCCTCTGTTGGGAACATCAGCATTATTGTGTGGATCGGTCGTCCCCTCCTTGAAAAGGATACTTAGATTGAGATTCTTCCGTCGCTTGCGCAGGTTAGTCCACTGTCTTATAAGCTGGAGCTTCCTTCATAATTTTCAATAAACAATAACGATGGTATGCCTTTCAATTTACATAATGAAGATATTAACTGTGATGACATGCATTCCAACCTTACTGATAAAAGCTTTATAACAACAGTGTTTTTTTTTTTTTTAATTGAGATGTCACCTTTTTTTCAGAATCTTTTATATGTCAAACAAAACGATTGTAATTTTTTTATCTTGGGCGGAATGTTGAAAATTACAAAAAATTTAATATATATTTTAGTTACATTTATCTAATCTTGAGTCTTTTGACCGGCAAGTTATTAAACTATGCTGCACTCTGAGATCACGAGAGTTTTCTCTTATAAATTCTGGTCTAATAATATATACTTTCAATTTCGGCTAGTATTTACTGTGGAAGAATTTTGCAGGCGTTTGGTTAAATCACCCAAGAAAAACAGGAGGAGTTCCCAGGTTTCTAATCCATCACCTTTTGATGATGAAGATGATGAGCATATGTACAATATGGAGGACTCTACATTTATTAGGCCACAACTGAAAAGCTCCCCTATGACTCCTTGCAAAACTTCAAAACAAGGTTTGCTTCATGTCTCGAATTCTGTACAAACTGTGTCACTTTTCAACATAAGTGTTGCCTAACATGCTAAATTTGCGTGTCATCAGGCTTCAATAGGTCGCTACCTAAAACACTGACAGAGGAGTTATATCCGTCCATCATACACACTACACCTGAGAGAAGAAAATATTCAGCAGCAGAATGGGATGCGTTCACAAAGAAGTCCACTGAAAAAGCCTTGGAAGAGCTTGTTGCATCTCCTGATTTCGGTAAATGGCTGTCCACCAATGCAGATAGGATTAGTGTAACGCCCAACTCCGAAACTGATAGACAGCGCAGGTGGTTGTGGTCTTGAGCGACTTTTTTTTTTTTTTCACGAAATGAATGATAGCTTCATCAAAGTAGTTTATAGAGAAACAAAGAGGGTTTCATGTCTCTGTCTAACAGTTGGTTCTCCGACACAGAAAGTAAAACCGGAAGGGCAATGTTGTAGATTAGATAAGCTTTAATGGTGTAAATTTTTCGTTAGAGATTTTACATTTCATGTTAAAGCCGTTAGAGTAATTACACGGCACGCTTCTTTACACGCAAAATTTCCCACTATAGAGACTTCTAATCTAAATTTTCTTCAATAAAAAGAAGAGATAATTCTGTTTGATATTGAGAAAACAATAGATATTGCCTTAATTTTTTTAATAAGAGATGAAACCAAAGAATCTCATCTAGAGTATTTACACGTAATGTACCTAGTATACTTCCTTTTATTATTTTTGATGATATTTTGACTGTTTATTATTCCATTTTACTTATTTCTCTCTGATAAATAATTAATCATATTTTTAACAAAATAATAGTTTATACCACTTTGAAGTTTAGACTTTACAATTAACTGATAAAACCAACGATAAAAAGAAAAGAAGAGAGCAAACCACAAACAATTTTATCACAGCATCAAGTTCAAACCAGAAATTATAGAATGGATGCTAGTAGAATGCATGGGGTACATCACTAATAATAGAGCATAAATGCCGTGTCTCAGTCAAGTTTTAATATCTACGATGGAGGAGCAATGCCATCTCTTCTTCAAGCTTTGTTGTTGCCCACTTTGATATTATTATAACTAAATTATTTGTATCAATTACTTATTTTAAACTAGTCTTCTTTCATTTTTCTTTTACAAAATTTAAACTTGTCTAGAGTTGATTGAAAGCAAAAATAATTATTAGATCAAGACGTTTTATATTTTAAGTGTTTTTTGACGGTATATTTTAAGTATACATCTTATATAAATTACTTTATTATTGGGAAAATTCTTACAATACCTAGTTTTTTGTCAAAGAAAGTACAATATTTTACTGTAATCTTATCGACCTCACCAACGATCTAAATATTCGTGATACTGTTTTACCAACAATCTATCATATCTGCCACATCACTTCACTAAAATGACACTTGCTTGAGGCTAGGAGGGCATCGTGCTATCACATCCAAAGTGGCCCTACTTCTTTAAAGTAGACACCACAGCATTGAATTTAATCAAAGTATTAATATTTTTGGATGGTTCTCAAAACTATGATGCTACAATGCTCAACGTGCTGTAGGAACACGTTATTTACGTTTGTATTTTTTAAACGGGTGGCTAAGCTTAAGCTTACAAGTTACAACCTCCCTCCCTGCTTAGAAACCACCTAGCATTTCATCTTTTAAATCAAACACTTTAGAAAACGGACACATACACAAATAGCGACTCTCATATGTTCGTTTTTTTTTTTTTTTTGGTATTGAATTCCTGGATAGAAAAGAGATTAGGATTTCATTCAAACAGTAAGATTACACAACAGTAGTATAAGAGAATTTATATACCACTTGAGTCAATTTGACATATACTGCACACTGAATTTTTAAATTAATAATTTAATTAAATTTTATATTATTTATATAATTATAATAATCAAATATTATTCATTAAAAATGTCAATGAAATATTTTTTTAATTTTATTACTTATAATATTAAATATTTTTACAATAAAATGTAAAAATTAGTTTAATAATTATAAATAATAAAATAATGTATTTTTCTTTCTAAAGTGGATATTGGAGTATGCCTACGGGATGAGAAAGTAATGTAATAAATATATAATGTATTAAATTATAATTGATGAAATAATATAAGTCTTATTTGCTTTAGTATTTATTTAATTATTTAGGGTAAGCCTTGTTTTAGTATTTATCTTTGTTGTTATATTCAAATATACTAAAAATGAAATGAAAAAGATAAAAACTAGAAAACAGTTTAATTTGGTACGTTTATTCTATTAAAGCACTCCAATTCCAAACAGAACCGACTGTCTAACGCTACCGTCTCGCCGCGTAATTGAGAGTGATAGAAACACTTGTTCATTTCTTTTCCTCACTAAAAATGCATTGCTCTTAGCTACTAAAATAAAACTGAATTTCTCTCTCACACTCTCTCTCTTCTGAGTTGGATTGATAAAAAAAAAGAAGAAAACACATAGGCATGGCTTGTACTTGGAAACCACTTATGTCTTTACCAAACCAAAGAGAAACTCAAACATGGTTTACACGTGGGCATGATAATTTATTGTTCAAATTTGGGTCAAGAGTGAGAATTGAAAGGGTAAATTGTTGTTGTGTTATTGATGCTTTGAAAAGGGGCAAGTTAATGGTGAGAGGGTGTGGATGTGAAGAAAGTAGTAATGATGGGGAGGAATATTATGGTGTGACAGAAGAAGACAAATATTTCGTGAAGGTTCTTCGTGAGTCTCAACCGTATTTTTCAGTGCACAGAGGTAGACTTTTTGTTGTGCTCATATCTGCCGAGATTATTGCAACTCCTCATTACTTCGATGCCATTCTCAAGGTACCACACTCCTCTCTCTACCCCTCTTATACACTACACACATAGTGCCAAATCGGGTCGAGTCCGTCGACCCGACCTGTTTAATCCGTCGTTTTAAATAATCTGAGTTGAAATTTTGATTTCTTAATATTTGAATTAGTCTATTTTGTATAATGTGCTAAAATACGGGTAGATGACGCCGTGAGACGTATTGATCCGTAAATATTTTTTTATTATTAATTTGGTTTTAAACCATATTTATCCTATACTTTCGCTTCACAGACGTAAGGAGTTCTTTAATGTTCTCCAAGTTTTTTTCGTTGCTAAAATACATATATTTTAAATTTAATTAAATTCTCGTTTATGTTTTGTAAATTTATTTTATTTTGATTTGATCTTTTGAGTTATATGTTGTTTGTACGGTTAATTTTTTATTTCAATTTTGATAACAATTAATTTAATTGAAATTCTTTTTATCATTTAATATTCTATAAAATGCTGCAAGAATATATTATTGATCTTAATCTTTTAGAAAACATTCATTAAATCTTATAAATGATTTATATTTTTTTTATTTTTTCTACAACAATGAAAACACACGTATAGTCTTAAAAACAAATTAATACAGGTCTATTCACATCATCAATGTCTTCGAAAACAGTTTGAAAAATTAACTTGTTGCGATATTTTAATTAGATCTTAACATTTTATGACAATAATACAAGAAAAATTTTAAATTTAAAGAATTGCATGTTTAATTTAATATATCTTAAAAGCTAATTGTGCAAATGTAACTTAAATGATTGAATTGAGAAAAAATTAACTTAAATGACCTAAGCGAAAATTGAGTTAAACTTAAACGACAAAAGGTGTATTTTTTTATCTACCTAAACAAATAATTTAATACTAATTTCGCAAATTTTTAGCTGATATTGATCTTATAGAATATTTTATATAAAATCATTTTTCACCCCTACAATAATACAATTATGTATACAAAGGGTCAACATATCCGATATGAATGTCATAGTTGTTTCGATTGTTATGACTTCAAGTTCGCAATATCACATCTCTGAAGTATTGTCTGCTTTGAGTCTGTCGTGAGTCTTCGCAATTTTATCATTTGTGAAAAATCGCCTCGATTGCTACTGACTATGGGAGTAATTTATAAAGTATCATTAGCATCGATTACCCAATGATATGAGACTTTTTTTTTGTATAATTAGAACAATAGCTCCTAATCGAGGCTAAAGGACTAAAGGGTATGCCAATTGCGAGACAAAGATCTATGTAGATTCTTCGCCACAAACAATGCCAATGATCTGAACTAGAACAAGGAGGATGGCTAACTATGTTGAGCTGACGAGAAATTTTGGATCCATTGAAGAGGATGGTACCTGTAAACACTCTGACATTCAAGTAAGTGATGGTCTGATGAGAGTGAGAGGTACAAATTTAAGAATGATGTACCTTTTCTAGTGTTAAAGGCACTGTTTATATAGGCGAGAGTTCTAATGTAGAGAAAGACAAGGATACTAAATGACCTTGGGGTGTTGTCTTGGGCCGTTACAACTTACAACTAAGTTTAGTGTTGGAGTTGAAAATCTAGTTATCTACTACAAATTATGATACTGGACCAAGTCTAAAACAATAATGGATGGTTCTTAACCCATGAACAAACGTGTGAGGATCAAGCTTTTGTTTAGAGGAAGAGAGGGTACCATGCAAGCTTAAGTTTAGTTTAGTTTTATCAACCGTAAATGTAAAATTATTAGATTATATAAAAACAATTATATTTAAAATTAAATATTTTTAATAATTTAATAACTATGATTATATAAAAAAGAATTATCTCGATACTAAATTATTGCTGATATTTATTTACTTAATAACATTTTAGCTATGTATATAGTTGTTCTGTCCATATTGAGATCATTTTATAAAGAAAACTTGTAAATAGTTAAAAAAGATTATAAGAATTTTATAAAATTATATTTATAGTCTTCGTATGTTCCGTGAATTGAATTTGTTTGGTGAATTAAGAGACGTTTAAGGAGTTTTAAAAAGGAGATCCTAAATTCAATTCAGAAACTAATATAGATTAAAAAAATATGATATATAAAAAAGAAAAAAGTTTATACTCCATATACATCACTTTAACCTTTTATAACAAACTTTGAATATTTTTCTGAAATATTTTCAAAACATAAAGGGTAACTTTTTCTGAACACGGAGTATATATTTTTTTTAACGAAATCTTACTTAAAGGGTAATGCTGAAATTATTTAAAAATATAAAGGACTAAATCGGAAAAAAATAAGATAAATGACTAAATCGTTAACTGAAATTAAGTTAAGTGACTACAGGTGGTATTTATCATTATAAATATAACACGAGAGAACAATTAATCGAGAGTCTTAGAAGGTACAATTAAATAAAAGAAATTAAAATTGTATTAAAAATTATAAATAGTAGTCTTTTTAGGATAAATTATTTTATAAATATGACTGTTGTGATAAGTATTCAGTTGAGGAATGAGAGTAATTTCAAAATAAAATTGGGAAAGAAAAACTGTTAAAGTAATTCTTTTAATTTTTAAATTAAAATACTTTAATTGACATAGTCAGTCAATATAAAACTTTTTTTACATTGATATTTAACAATAGACTACAATAAATGCATGCTATTAATTTTAAACTACCTTTACAAAAGTGTAGCAAAATAATGATTTTTTAAATCTAAAACTTTGTTATGCAGTTGCGTAATTCCTTTAGATCTATTAAAATATTATGATAAAATAAACAATCAATTTGGTCCATTAAAGCACGAGATGATGCCGCTATCGTTTTCTTAAATATATTAAAACTATAAATACAACCACAATCGCCTCTTTTATTTAATATTTTAATTATCAATTTGTTTTCAGAAAGCTAATTTGGTCATTAAATATATTTTTTATTTATCAATTTATTTAATAATAATAAAATACATCAAAGATATATTCAAAGTCTATACAGTGCCTCGAGAAATTAAAATGTTTGTTTGTTCTCACGAAACGTTGTAAAAAACAAACAAACTTGATGATCATTATTAAAAATCGAAAAAGATAGAAAGATGGAATAAACAAATGTTAGTATATATGGCCATGAAGTTCGCAACAAATTCCCAAAACGGCGCGGCGGCGGCGTCTAAACTTTGTGTCTCTCCAAACACATCCGCCGTTGCCGCCGATCAGTGACCACCAACGTCGTTTCTAAATCCCTAATGGCTCACTCCTCATCGCACATTTTCACTTCCCTTCCAAACCCTCCCAACTTCTCTTCTCTCAACCAACTCTCATCATTTTCTTCTTCTCACTTCAAACTCCAATTCAAACCTCATTCTCCAAAACCCTTATCTTTAACAACCCATTTCCACAACCGAAAAAACGAAACACCAACGAAACGCAATGCGTTGAACGAAGGAGTAAACGGAAGAATTGAAGAAGAAATTAACATCAACAATAACTCATTGGAAGATAAACAATTCGTTCGTTCTTTTCGTGAGGCATGGCCTTACCTTTGGGCTTATCGAGGAAGTACTTTTGTTCTCATTATTTCCGGTGAAATTGTTGCTAGTCCGTACTTGGATCCCATTCTCAAGGCACAAACAAACAACACTTCAATTATTTTATTCTCATTTTATCTCTCTAACTTTTTATGATCTTTGTGTCAATTTTCTAAACATGTTTCTTCATGCAGGATATAGCTTTTCTTCATCACCTTGGAATTCGGTTTGTTCTTGTTCCTGGTACCCATGTGCAAATTGATAAACTTTTGACTGAGAGAGGTTAGTTTGATTAACTGGGTCGTTTAATTTTGCTGAAAAATAAGTGCTTTTCAACCTTAACACTTTTACTTGCTAGCTACTAGTATATAGCACCAGTTCTGCAAATTGAAGGCACGTCTGGTGTTTGATATGTGTCCAATGTCCAATACCACTCAATACGGCACAAGCTATTACATTCAATTACTTATATTTTCTTAAATTATCATTGGTGTCTACGTTTTAGTGTTGTGTCAGGTGTTTGTGTTTGTGTCAGTGCTTCATGGCTTGTGGAACCTATCACTGACCTTTTTATTGTGTTTATAGGGAGCAAGCCTAAGTACGTTGGGAGATATAGAATAACGGATGATGAATCTCTAGAAGCTGCAATGGAAGCAGCTGGAGGAATAAGGTTGATGATGGAAGCAAAACTTTCACCTGGACCTTCCATATGTAATATTCGTAGACATGGTGATAACAGTCGGTGGCATGATGTTGGTGTTAGTGTTGCCAGTGGTAACTTCCTTGCAGCCAAGGTTTGAATTTTATGATTCATTCATTGTGCTGAAAACATGGTCTTGTTATTTTGTCATCACTGTGTTAGAGCATCTTGTTATTTTGGTTTTTTGACAGAGAAGAGGGGTGGTCGGTGGAATTGATTATGGGTCAACTGGGGAAGTTAAGAAAGTAGACGTAACTCGCATGCGTGAGAGACTTGATGGTGGATGTATAGTTATTTTAACCAACCTGGGTTATTCCAGCTCTGGAGAAGTATTGAATTGCAAGTATGCTTTGTTAGCTTCTAATATTTGCTTTCTAGTTTCTACATCATAGTTTTAGTTATTGCATTATGATACTAATGAACTTGCATTATGCTGTCATAGCATTTTTGTAATTTTTTATTATTCATATTTTATATGTACTTTTTCTGGGGTCTTGTTAAGAACTACACTTATGAATAGATCTGATAAGATGGGCACTTGAGATACAAGTAAAAGCATAAAAGGAAATTGGTTGCTTACCGAAAGAACAAACACTTAAGAAGGGTTTTATTGAAGTGTTCATCATGCAGTTGAAAACATGGCTGATATCTAGGATTTCGTTTTATCTTGTGAAATGTTAAAAAGCAGATACCGAGACATTAATGATACAGGTTTTTCAGCATGTGAATCAGAATTTGACATATACTGATGTGTTCAAATGTATTTTTTCCTGTTATATTGTATCATTTACTACTAGGATATGACCCAGTCATTCAATAAAAAAAGTAATAATGAAAAGAAGAAATGGGCAGAAGAAACCATGTGTGTGTCCCTTCACCAAACTGATAAGGCTGACAAATGCTTGAATCCTCGATATTGATATTTTTGTTTGTATTTTCTCCAGCACCTATGAAGTTGCAACAGCTTGTGCCTTGGCTATAGGGGCAGACAAGTTAATATGCGTTATAGATGGTCCAATACTTGATGAGAATGGACGCCTAATCCATTTCTTGCCTCTTCAAGAAGCGGACATGTTAATTCGTAAACGGGCTGAGCAAAGTGAAACAGCTGCTAACTATGTGAAAGCCGTTGACGAAGAAAGTTTCAATCCTGTTGAGCTTAACAATTTTAACGGGACAGTAAAATCTCCACCTAATGGAAAACACATTATAGAATGGCATAATGCAACTTTCCATAATGGTGTTGGTTTTGAGAACGGAGATGGCTTAGGGACTAGCGAACAAGGCTTTGCTATTGGAGGTCAAGAACGGCTAAGTCGAATGAATGGTTACCTGTCGGAATTGGCTGCTGCGGCTTTTGTTTGCAGAGTGAGTCAGTGATTCTTCTTTTATTTTTCATGTCAAGTGCACTTGTTGTGCTTATTTAAGTCTATTAAACTGTTATATAAGCATTTATAAGAACCAAAGCATTTCCAAAATCATGTACATACGAATAATGTGTGTGTGTGTATTGTACATCTATATCAGTTACTACAACATATCTAGAGCATTTATTGACTTCAAATATTAAACTTTTAATTTTCTTTGTGAAGTTGTCTTTTGAAAACATTGACTATGCTTAAAATTTTAGTTGATGCATGTTTCTCTAGTATGTTGATAATAATACCATCTTCCTTTTATCAGGGCGGAGTTCAAAGAGTTCACTTGTTGGATGGCACTATTAGTGGAGTTTTATTGTTGGAATTGTTTAAAAGAGATGGGATGGGAACAATGGTGGCTAGGTAAATAATCTTTGCATTCCGTGTTCTGTCTCTGGACTACGTTTTTATGCTTGCAAATAAATTGTATTCTTGACTTCTCTCTCCGGTTGGTTTATGTTGTCAACCACGGATTGTAGAAAATAGCAATTTGTTCAAATTCTGCTATGCTGCAGTGTTATAGCGCCGCTATACCCGCAGTTTGACAACACTATGTATCGCGGAACAAATGAACAATAGCAGTTTGCTCAAATTCCTCTATCCTACAACGCCACTATTTGACAACACTGGTTTTGACAATAGTTTAGTTGGCATCTCAGATTTTTTTTGTAGCTCATTCTGGTTAGCTGGTGATTACATAGTTTATTGAGATTCTGATCTTTTAGGCTGTAAATACATGGGTTGGATCTGAACTCCATTTTTCGAGCATTCCCCTGTTTTACCTTTCATGAAACCATTAGTTAGTTACAAAAAAGATTGAAGGATTATTTGTGATAATGGTTTCTGTCAGTTTTAAAGAGTACACGCGTGATTCATATCAGTCTTAAAGAGTACATGCATGCTTTACGCAAGTGCATCTTGTTCAGGGGGTTTCCTACATGTCTAAGCACTATATTATCTGCAGCAGATTGTTCATGATGTTGTGTTTGATCAACCTTTATTTTTGTTCCTTTATAAGGAGATTTCATCAATCTGCCCTTATTTCATATTCTTATCCTTCAATTGAATTTTGCAGTGACCTTTACGAAGGCACTCGAATGGCACAGAATGAAGATCTTTCTGGAATAAAACAAATTATTCAGCCTTTGGTGGCATCTGGCATACTCGTTAAGCGGACTGATGAAGAGGTTTGGTTAACTATCGTATCTGTTGTAGATAGGTACATAGCTTTACATAGCCTTGGCAATTTGTCTAAACATTTCTCAATCTCTGTTTATAGCTGCTACAAACTCTGGACAATTTCGTTGTTGTGGAAAGAGAAGGTCAAATAATTGCTTGTGGTGCCCTTTTTCCTTACTGCGAGGAGAAGTGTGGAGAGGTTGCTGCTATTGCGGTATCTCCTGATTGTCGTGGCCAAGGACAGGGAGACAAATTGCTCGGTATGCTATTTGTTTCTGTGGTTGAAAATTCTTGCAGATGATGGTTTGTTACTACTGACTAATAATTTGTGCTATGTGTTGCAATGTTGTCGGTATTTTGTTGTTGTTTATGCATACTAGAAGAGTATTAATCAGCTTCAAACCTGATTAAATGCATACTAGAACAATATTAATCAGCTTCAAACCATATTTGATACGAAAGAGTTTTGACATTATAGAAAAATGAAGATCGAATTATATAAACCTAAATTATGATTAAGAAAAGATCCTGCTTGCTATGTGTTTTTAATGAATATAATGAAATATGTGCAGATTATATGGAGAAGAAAGCATCATATCTTGGATTGAATAAGCTTTTCCTACTTACAACACGCACGGCGGATTGGTACGTAATTCCCCTGCAATCAATGAATGTCATTTTTCACTTTTAGGGCTTGCTACTGCATATTTGGCATGTCTGTGTTTTAATTGCTGCTCTATAATCTTCATAATTGCATTTCTAAACAAAAGCTTTTGACAGGTTTGTGAGGCGTGGATTTTCGGAATGTTCAATTGATTATATTCCTGAAAAGAAAAGGAAAACAATCAACCTGTCCCGCAATTCGAAGTATTATATGAAGAAACTTCTACCAAATAAGAGTGGAATTACTGTTGGTGGAAAAAAACTTGCTTCAAATTAGTAGTAGTGCCATTTTCCAGTTACAAGGAGGGAAGGGTGATTTGATGCAAGATATTGGGCACTTGTGTAGACTATAGAGATAATAAATAATCATAATAATCACATATCAATATGGTAGCTGAAATATCTGTCTTTTTTACCAGTTCTACCACATGTAGCATTAATGTTTGTATTGTAAATCTATTGTCAGTATTTATTTTCTACTTTTTGAGTGTTTTTTTCCTTCTCTTGCCCAAATTCAAATAATTAATATTGATCTGCCTATGTGAATTTTTTAGTCTCATTCCAAATTTATTTGACAAGAACATATGTGAAAGAGAGAACTGCAGTTTTGTTGGAGAGTCCATTAGGTTGGGTCACCTAAAAAGACACAATGACTCCTTTTTGCAGTAAAGATTAGAACATTAATCAGTTACTATTATTCTGGATTTAAGAGTTCTTTTTTGGATTTAAAGGATGAACACTTTTAAGTTCCAAGAAAATGAGGTGAGCTCGCTTACTACTATTCTGTAGCATTTTAATTATCCTTTTAAGGTTATTTACATATACAAAAAAATTATTAAACTTTTCTGTTTTTGATGAAATTGCTTATTTTTTAGTATAGTACTCTTAACTATTTATTATTTCAATTAATTTATATTTCTCTATAAAAAATAATTAGGGGTAATATTGTTAAACAATAGTTAAAATGAACAATTTTTTTTTTGAAAAAAATAACAAATGAATGGATTGAGTTCTTTTTAATGCTCGGAAGATGAAGCCACTGGGAAGAACGGTTACTCTATTATTTAAGATCGTTGAAGAAAGAATATAGAAGTGTCATGCATTTTATATACTCCCATTGATTATTTATTTACTAATTTATTTTTAATTACGTTGCATTTTTTTTCTATTACAGGAAAATTATAAATTAATTATCTCTCTTTAAAGATAAATTAATAAAACGATTTAAGTTGTCAATAAATTTAATACTACAATTAACTTTTTTTTAATTTCGATATTTTAATCAAAATAGTCTTATGTAATTACAGAGCTCATGCAAACACTAACACCAATCTCATATTTTTGGAGGTGTGCTTTGAATCACACAAATTATACAAAAAATGGTACTTTTAAAAGATGCATACTTTTGAACTATGTTAAATAGAGACTAAAATAAACTCCTTATTTGATTAGACAATCATGTAGTGCACTTGCTAATTTTGTCTTAGAGAAGTGGCATCAACTTTTTTTCACTCCACATTTCCAAATGATTTTACAAGTATACTTTTGGACAACATAATTTATATATAATTTTATATGAAAGGATACTTTTAAAGGATAAGAAAGATGAATAGTTTTATTTTTTAAAAAAACTCATTCAATTCTAACTCAAAGAGTCAAGATTCAAGAGTTTAAGCTTCGTTTGTTATAATTTTTTAAAGAAAATAAACATATTAATAAAAAAATACAGTTTTTGAAAAAAAATAAGAATCTAAAAATAATTTCAAAAATATTTAAAATGAGAAGATGTTTTGAATAATTTTTTCATAAAAATATTTTTTATTAAATAATTCAGAAATTATTAAATGTTAAAATCATTTAATAATCCATAACAAATTGGTCTTAACACTACATACCTTTCTTTGGATGGATCGATTCCAAAACAGAATAAAAGGAGGAAAAGATTTGTGAAAGAAATAAAGTTAAGAAAACAAAAAAGAATTAATTATAGAAAGAAGGGGATCCTTTAGCAATTTCCAACAGTATGAAATTGCAAGCTTTCAGAAAACAAACAACTCATCTTTCTCCTATGTAAATCGTTTTTCGTTTTTCGCAGGTTCCTCGCATAAATTACCGTATCAATTCGATTTATCCGCACCTAAATCTTCCAATCTGCAACCACACCCTTTCATTCTCCGATCCACTCTACACCTTCGTTCATCGATTTATTCCCAGGTCAGTATCTATATTTGTTTTTTCTTTCTATATTTCTTTGAAGAAAACTCAATTTTTTCTTGATTATGCTTGTGCAAGCTGAAAAAAAATTGAAACTTTGACAACAACATGTGACGCAATGCAGCAATCGTTAGATAATTTCATGCTGTAGTTAATTTTATGAGTTGTGGTTTATTCTGTAAAATCAAGAATGGATTTTTGTGTGTATATGTAATGTAACTAAGCGTTTGGTTTTGTAACAAGGCCTGATCTAATTTGCATTGCCATTGAAACAATAAAGTGCGTTTTTTTTCCTTTCTTTGATGATTTCTCACAATGTTGTCACCTATTTTTCCAGATAAATAATATGAACTATGGTTGCTGGAAATTCCTGATTTGATCTCTTGTCTAACGTTGGAATTTTGATGTCTAGTAATAATATGCAATTGAAGTTAATTTGGCTATTAAGGTCAATGTTTGGTAATCATCAAGATGAGCTTTTTTTTTTTCCTCTTTCTTTTTTTAGTTTATTTACACATTGTTTATGATTTTTTAAGGATGTAATGTGTTTATAAATTGTTATTTTCTTTATTATGTTTGTAGGTCAGTAATAGTTAGTTTTTTATTTTTGTGTGGATGGGCATGTTGGAGAAGACTGCATTTCACTTCCAAGCTTTTGTTTAGAATACAAGTGAAAAACTAGTGTCATAAGAAGGTTGTGGAGTTCTTTTAATGGGTGCTCCTAAGCAGAAATGGACTGCAGAAGAAGAGGCAGCTCTGAAAGCTGGAGTAGTCAAATACGGGGCTGGAAAATGGCGCACCATACTTACGGATCCAGAGTTCAGCACCGTTTTGCGCATGCGTTCAAATGTAGATCTCAAGGTAAGTCTTTTCAAGGTTTTTACTTGTTGTGGGAAGTGTTACATAGTAAGATTTATTGTTTTGTCAGGTTTGTGATCAGTGTAGTCAAATAGCAACGTTGTAGAGTAGCGGAATTTGAACAATTTACTATTATTCTGCAATATGTTATTTAGTATCAATTGTTGTCAAATACTAGCAGCTATAGCGGATTTGAACAAACTGCTATTTTTTGCAGTCTGCGATTGACATCATTTTTTGAGATGTTGATGCTACTGTGCGTGTTGAATGATCAACTGTTTAGTATCTTAAGGATTAAGAAATAAATGCAGAATTCCTTGCTTTGAATTTTGAAAAACTTGCTACATTCATTATATAATGAGGTGTGTTTCTATATAACTATATATGCTTTAAGCTGTAAGCTGTGAACAGGACAAATGGAGGAACATAAATGTGACAGCAATATGGGGATCCAGGCAGAAGGCAAAGCTTGCACTTAAAAAGAACCTACCTCCCCCCAAAACTGAAAATAACCACACAACTTCAAATGCTATAGTTCAATATAATCCAGAAGTTGCAACTGCTAAGCCTCTGGCAGTTTCTGGTGGAATGTCTTCTTCCAAAGAACAAATATCAAGGTTATAGCACTCCAAGCTAAATATATCTTACTCCTTACAAAAACTAAATGGTCTGTGATTCTTGGTTGGTATAGTCTTTTTCTTGAATAGAAAATGAACAAACATTGTATAATCATAGATATTACTTTATTTGATAGTACCAAACTTTTAAATGAATAAATAACTTCAACAAGTTGCAAGCAATTTTTGTTATAGTCCGTGTACCATTCGGTATATTGTTTTCTTATTCTTCATTAGCTATTTAATTTCACGATGAATCTTTTCTAAGCATGGCATAGATACACTAAAATGATTCAAATACATATATATAGGTTACAATTACAACTACAAAATATTTGATAAATAGTTATCTTTTGTTGTCACTTTTGATGACAACATCCCCTCAAGTTTTTTGGTGAATTTTCAAAGTCAACTATGTGTCAATGTTTTTCAATGATGACAACATAATTATTTTTAATAATGGCAGATTGGACAACCTTATATTAGAGTCCATTGTCAAGTTGAAGGAGCCAAAGGGTTCTGACATGGCCGCCATTGCTGCTTGCATAGAGGTATTTTAGTATTTATACTTTGATTACCTCATTAATAGTATGTAGAATCTAAATATCAAATAAATACAGCAATTAAAACCTTCTGCTCACTCAGTGGGATCATTGCAATATCCTATTGTAAATAATATCTATCGTAAACTTCAATACTAGAAAATATACTTAATTTCTGATATTGTAGGCCTTTTCTTTTTCAAGTTAATTTCTCATGTACATCTGGAATAAGACGGTAAATTATTTTAATTTTATTCATCTTCCATCGAATCATTTTTCTTTATACATACATTTTATTACTGATTGATGTCTTAAATATTTGTTACAAAATATATGTATGGATCAGCCTACTTTGTGATCAAGTTTACAACAACAAAAATATTTTAAACTGTTTAGAAATGTTTCTCTACCAGGTCCATTGATTTATATGTTGCTTATTAATTATCAGCAATTTCAACTAGCTCTATATGTTACTCATAGACTTCCTTTCTTCTTGGTACCAAAATATCTTAGCATTTTTTTCATTTGATGTTTCTTTTTGTCAAACCTAAACATGTTACACGAGTCTCTCACCTGGCAAGAACAAGCTGTTAAATTTTTGCCTTCCTATGATCAACAAAGGCTTAGCATAATTCAACCAATCATAATATGCTATCTATTGTTTGTCTTTTTAAAATAACCTGATAAGCTTTCAGAAATGCGAAATGCAACATTTGTGCTTCTCTGCATCATTGTGTCGGTAGTAATTCTGAATCTTTTTACCTCAATAGGATCAATACCGGTCTCCACCAAACCTCATGAAGTTATTGTCAACAAAATTGAAGCATATGGTGGCAAGTGGCAAATTAATGAAGGTAAACTCTTTATTACTGAAGATTGGCTTCTCCAAACTTAGTTCCCAAAAGTAGTATAATTTCCTGCATACCTGTTTAGTGAAGGAAGTACTGTCAATCTGGATAATTTTTTGGATATTGCATGAAATGAATACTCTGCTAACATACTTGATGTTACCGAAAGTTATTAGCAGAAAGTTTTTGGGACTGAGAAATTAATTGGTATTATGTTCATATTTAAATAAAAAAAACATAATGTTATGGCAGTTGAACTACGCATATCGAGGGCATTTTCTGTACTGTAGTGGGAGTGAAAATTCTGTTAGCTGACAAAATCTCCCTTCTAATGACAGGTTAAGGATAAATACAGGATTGCAACAAACTCAACAAAAGCATCTGAGAAAAGAAAATGTTCTTCTGTGTTACTACTGGAAGGGAGGCCAGAAGATTCTCCACGAGCAGAGAAGACTAATGTCAACATTCTTTCAAAATCCCAAATTGATGTTGAGCTTTTAAAAATGAAGGGTGTGACAGCTCAAGAGGTGGCAGCGGCGGCTGCAAAAGCAGTTGCAGAGGCAGAAGCTGCCATTGCTGAGGCTGAGGCAGCAGCAAGGGAGGCAGAGGCTGCCGAAGCCGAAGCAGAGGCTGCACGAGTGTTCGCAAAAGCAGCAATGAAGGCACTGAAATGCAGAAGACTTAATATATGGTATGCTTCCTTACCAAGAAACATTTTTTTAAATGATGCCTATAAAAAATTGTGATGTTTATAGCTTCCTTTTAGGCCATTTTGAATGCTTTCTTTCAGTTCATTCAGCTAACCGTTTAATTTTGCAACTTTGTGCCAGATGATATCTCAGCTTCTGCATGGTTGAAATGAGCATTATATTGTGCAGATGGTATTTAATTGCTGTGCATAGTTAGGGTTGTAAATTTGGAATGTGCCGGGTTGATCCATGACACATTTTTGTCAGGAGTCAGGAATAGTTTATTATTTATTAATTTTTGTAAACCTTATTTTTAATGAAAGGCAAAGACAATGAGGCGAGGGTACACAGTAATAGTTTGTTTTGGTTATGGATGGTAAAAAATGATTTTGAATGCATTGATTAAAAGTGAGTTTAAGATGAAGTTCTTTATATTTGGATACATATAAAAGTGAGTTCAATAATAATATGTTTGAGGCAAAATCAATTCTAGAGATATAAACTCTCAATGTTAATTTCACGGAAGAATCAATTATACTAAATAACAGTCAAACATGTCAACATTTAGAATCAATTTCAACTCATCAAAAAGTGCAATCAGGTACGCAATGGTTTTAAATTTTGTTTTAAAGAAAATGACATATTCATTGACAATTTTTAGCTTCTATTTATTTCTTTCTATGTTTAACTTATGGATATTAGTTTCAAGTTAAAATCAATTTTATGGACAAAATCAATTCTATTTGAACACCTCTAAACATATCAATTTTGACTAATATAAAATTAAAGTCAAACATACATTAAATAAAAAGAGAAATTTGAAGACCCGTTTCATATAAGCCCATTAGATTAACGCATCACTAACATTTTTCCATTTGCATTTACCATCATAAAATAGTCAAAAGTGGAACAGACGAAAATAGACAAAAGATATAATTGGAGAACAAGTGTGTATTTTTCTGGAGTATGCAACCAAGCATCTTTCTCCCTAACTTCTTCCTTTTCCATTTCCATGCAAAAAATACATCTGGACATTGATCATTTAAAACAAAACAATAAAACAGCAGCAGTAGTTTTGGCATCCTAGTTCAAAGGACACCACAGAGGATTATCAGTGATGACATTGAGGCCTATAAATTGGAAGTTAAAAATGAAACATGGTGACTGAAGGAGAGCGAGAAGAAGAAAAAACAGTAACAGAGATCCATTTTTTCTCATCACATCTAAAACAGTGTTCAACATCATCTACCAAAATCCACTCCTTATAACCATTTTTCTTCGAGTTTCAACCCATTTCAAAAACACCAAACAAACAAGAAAAAACAGAGCAAGCGTCGTATCTTCGCCATACTCCCTCCATTTTAAAATGAATTTCGTTTAAAGTTTACATACATTATGAAATGCAACGATGAGAATAATCATTTTATCAAATTATTCTTTTAAATTATTGTTTGGCTTTCCATTATCATAAATATAAAGTAGAATTATTGTTTTGGAAGTAGTGTGAGTAGTAATAATTAGAAGATAGAATTTAAAATAAAAAAAATAACTAAGTTGTCTTGAAAATAACAAATGATATTCATATTGAAACAATTGTTTTTGCTAAAAGGAGGCTGATTTTAAAACAAAGGGAGTATTTTTATTTATTGAAGTGCGAAAAAACCTACCAGTTACCTACTACAACTTGGGATAAAGGGGGAAATCGACGGCCAAGCTAAATGAATGCATGCATGTTTGGAAACAGACATCAATTTACAATGACAAAACCATCAGTTCCATCTGTGTATCTTTGAATTATATAAGTACACCGATAATACACAATAAAATGTACTCGAAGTAACCTTTGACATGTATGTTTTCCCGTTTAATTCCCAATCGTACAAGAATAATCATAGCAAAACACCTTAGGAAAGGGAAGAAAAATCAATCTGAGAGTTAGACATGCAAATGCCTCTCTAGAAAATCCAGAAATGAGTCGCCGGGAAATTACATGAGTTCAAAGCACAAAGTAGGTTCTTCTTAACTCTTTGATTTGGAATGCTTCACAAGCCAGTCAATAACAGAGTCAATATTTGTGGAGTTTTTGCACGAGATCATGAAGCAGCAAACTTCCCTATCAGTAATTGATTTCAGATCCCTGCACACCAGAGAGAACTAAGTCCCAAAAAAAGGTAAAAGAATACAAAATCGAATGAGGAAATAATATAAACATAATCAAAACTAGTTTACTCCGTTATTGCTCTTAACAACCAGAATACAAGGGATGTGAATCTTACATTTGGTCAGTCAACGCTTGTTTGGACAGAGCCCCTGCCTTGTCAATCTTGTTCCCCAGCACCAATAAAGGGATACCATTCAATGATGGCTTGCTCAGCAAATCATGAAGTTCACTTCTTGATATGCTAAGGTTATCTGGATCAGCAGCATCAACAACATAACTGCAGGAAATATCAGATTAAGAAACTTGCTAAGTTTCACAAATTCAGCGAATGATAACCAGCTCAAGAGAAAAGGCTTCAATCCATAGAAATTTGAGCATATGATCCAATTAATGAATGCACCAGATCTTAGAGGGAGGGAATACTTGGCAGCATCCCGATTTTCAACAGAAAAAGTAATATTTGCTTTGAACTAGGAGAAGAGATTTAAGAACTGAGCAGCAGCAAAGCACATAAAGCGAAAGTTTTAACTGTTTAAACTTTGGACCACACATGTTGTAGCATAATTAAGTTTGCACACAAAGTTTCAAGGAGCTATATTATACTCATTTCCTTCTTCCTTGCCCGTGACAGTGCTGGAAAAAGGTGTTAATGAAATCAATTTGTACAGCAAGGTATTTTTCAGCATATAAAAACACCAGGAAAGGCTCTTTACTCTTTGGGCATCTAAAGGACAAATAGTTTTGCATAACTATGTTTGGGTTCGTGGAAGAAAAAATGATAAAGTATAATCTGGTGGATATGGAACTACTACAAATCTAAAATAAACAGCTAGGAGCATCAATCAGCAAGAACAAAATTAAGGCTTTAGGCCCACCTCAGTCAATTGCTATACAATATATCAAACACCAAAAACATTATACACACATAAGTTAATCAGTGTTGTCAATCACAGGTTGCAAAAAATAACAATTTGTTCAAATTTTACTATACTACCCTGCTATAATATTTTGTACTAATCGTATTGTGGAATAATAGCGATTTGTTCAAATTCCGTTATGCTATAGCGTGCGTCATAGCCGCTATTTGACAACACTAAAGTTGAGTATCAACACAACACTACAAATATAAATTCATCAGTTAAATCTGCATCTATAACTGCATCAATGTTTGCATGTACCAATGCTCCACTAGGAAACACAAAAAACATTAAAGCCAGAAGAAAATAAGAAGTTTGTTTCATACACAATAGCAGAAACTGCACGACAGTAACGTTCCCACATGCTACGGAACCTAGGTTGCCCTCCAAGATCCCATAACTTGATCGTAACATTGCCTTTTGTTACTTTCCTCATATTGAATCCCACCTGGCATCAGATAACAATAGATTGATCAGAAATATTGCCCTTGAAAGATAGAAAACTTCATAAATCAAACCGTTAAGAACCCAAGAGAATAATAAAAATTAGGATGAAAACAAATAGCAAAATTAAGAAGAAATTCCTCGGTATTATTGATTGAAGTGACAAGGTCAACATGTACTTTAAAGGAAAATTATCCTTATTCCACAGCAGAAGCTGCAGAGCTATTTTCCTACTTTTTTAACGGGATCCCTTTCTGTCCTGCCTAATTCCTAGTTACATCTTATACCCCACCATCTTGCAACTATGACCGTTGTACCTTAATTAATCAAACTGATCCTTCTAACAACAACAATTACTTCTGTTCCTAAAATGCCCCCAGCTGTACCAATTAGTTGAGCTCCTTCCAGCAACATCTTCCTTCTCATACGCACCTTCAAAACCTTCCCTCCTGAGTCCGCACTACTGCCTGTCGCTAACGTTAGCTATATGTAGAAGATCAACCTTGTCTTCAAGGTTCAAATGGGAATATTGCTCCTGTAGTCCTGCATAAAAAACTTATCCTCCATATACCATATTCTTCTGGCCTGCCGTGCCTCTGTGGTGGAATCTGGTCTATCATAACCAAACCACCATCTATGCTGACAAATCTGACAGCCAACACAGTGCAGAATACGGCACTTCCTCTTGGTGTCAGTGGATAACACCTTCTGGTGCCCCATGACCTTCAGCTAAATTACATGAAATAGGGTGAGTTGATGCTGCTCAGGTAGCTGTAGTTTGATGGCAACAAAACCTATTTGGGGTGCACCTGCTCTTGAATCAACCCCTGCCTCGTATACCCATTATCCAATAACCTTCTTGGATGCTAGCTGGTTTCGTATGCTGTATGGGCAGTGCCTCATAAGCTCTTGTTCCCTCGCCAAATGTTGTTTAAGTTGTTGTAACACTTCATCTCCGTATATCATCAAGTCTTGTGCAACTACTAAAACTTCTCCAGGTGTGACTTAGCCCAGGAAAAAGGTGGAGGTCTGCCATAAACCACCTTGAATGGCATACAACCTGCTGCCCCATGATAGTTGGTATTATACAAACATTCTGCCCAATGAAGGAAACAACTCCAAATCCTTTGCTGTTCTGAAGTGAAATATAGTAAATATGTCTCCGATGTTTGATTCAACACTTCTGTCTGTCCATCAATGTCAACGTAGTTCCCTGCATTGAAAATAACTCCTGCCAGATCATAGTGCCCAGTCACTTAACAATAGACATAAGAATCCCAATTCCCAAGTAACCAAACTACCTCTCAGGAAAAAATGTATGCCACAATTCATGTTGAATAGGGGGTTCTAATGCAATGAAATAGCCATACTTAATGAACTTGTAAACAACCAGTCAACCACCAATATGGTGTCATGTCCTTTGGACTTCAAAATCCATATTGAGTTCTTCACAAGTAGCTTTGGGAATAGTGGTGCTAGCAAGCTTGCAGGAGGCACAGCTTTATACTCTATCCTTATTGGCTTATTGTGCAAACAAGTATGGCAAGTTGCCACATGATTAGTAATGGCCCCTTTCATCCCCAACCACTACACCAATTGTGTCAACCTTTTGTAGTTCCTATAAATCCCTGTGTCTAAAAATGGGAATGACATGGAATCTAGCCAATGGTTTGGGAATCCAAGCACGAGAAGCTGTTAACACTAGCCTACCTTTGTAGTGCAAGTTTCCCTGCTCATTAGTATAGCAGCAATGCAAATTAGGGTACTTCTCGAGGTTGTCTAGAGTTTTTGCTCTATGCCGTATCTTCCTGAACTTCTCCGTCAACCAATTGGTGAACTGGTAATAACATCGAGAGATGGCCTGCATCTCCTTAACCTCTTCCATGTGAAATAGTGCATCTGCCACCTGGTTAGAGGATCCTATTTTGTAAATAATTTCAAAGTCGAACCAAATTAATTTGCCAACCAGCTTTGCTAATTTTGATTTTTAATATTTTGCTCCAGCAAGTGTCTTAGGCTCCTCTAGTTAGCATACACTGAAATTTCTTCCCAACAAGTATGGATGGCAATGAAGGATGGTCAATACTAGAGCACCAACAATTCCCTCTCATATATTGACTCAGATTGCGTTATCTCAGCTAAAGTTTTATTGAAAGATGCAATAGGTTATAGGTCACCACCCTTGTGATTGAAATGCTCCTAGTCCTCTTCCTGACACGGTACACTCAGTAGGAATGCCTCCATTCCTATTTGGATGTGTCAATCTCAACGGTTGAAGAGATAGTAGGAGATGCAAAGGAAGAGCATGTAGCATCAAAGGATGAGGATAAACTAACTGACACTGATCTTGGGGATGATATGAGACAATAGTGTAATTAGATTATGTTTTTTTTCGAGGGGTTGAACACTTCAAAGAATCGCCCCTTTCAAGCTTAATTTGTTGCACTTCAAAGAATTTCTTAGCCCATGCCACTCATCCCATTGGATCACATCCCTTGGAGGTGGACGATTCCACTTTTTTCACCCAAAACCGATCTTCATTGTTACCGCTCAAAGACCCCTGGTGATCCCCATTCTCCTCCACCTACCATCATTGTCCTCAAGTGACAATTGCTCCATCCTTAGAGTCGTCACAGGTTTCATAGCCGGCTTCCAAAACCAGCCCAACTTTTTCCATCCAACGTTCCATAAGCTACTTGATGCTAATACGATAGCGTTGGTTGCCATATTCCATCGAAAGTCTGCCAAGTGCTAACTGGGTGTGGTGTTGTTAGACACCTCTGTCACTACTTCCAATGATAATTTAAGGGCTTCAATGAGCGCCTCCATGCTATCCAGTGTCTTTAGATTACGAAAATTGAACCACTTGATATGAAGCCGAGAAAGTAATAAAATTAGGATGATTGGATGAAGATAGGTGGCAAATTAAGAATTCCTCTGTATTATTGATTTGAAAGACAAGGTCATGACGACCTTCTAGGGGAGATTTATAATTTTCTCTAATAACCCTTTTTATCCTCCCTAATTCCTATTTATATTGTATACCTTATTATCCTGACACTATAACAACTATACCCTAATAAATCCTTCTAATCATCCTAAGTCCTAACGACTGCAATGACAACCTTTCCTAAAACACCCCCAGCTGTATTAACTAGCTGAGCTCCTTCCCATTACCTCTTCCTTCTCGTATACAACTTAAAAATCTTCCCTCCTTACTGCTGCCTGTTGCTAACAACCTAACGGCTAACACAAACAAATAGAAGAGGAAGCGATAACTAAAAGCATTTGATGAACATAACTTACTGTGGGAATCATGTCCTCGCTGTATCCACCAGTCTATTAGCAATATAAAAAATCAGTTAGTGAAGCAAACTTAAAGTATAAATTAAACAAAAAGAAGAGAAAATCAAAATGATTATTGTACTTACAGCAACAACATTTACAAGGGAAGTCTTTCCAGCATTCTGAAGTCCTATAAGAGATAACTCCATTTCCTGCTTGAAGAAAAGGCTGCAATCAAATCAAATTTAAAACATAATAAGCTCGTGCCTTTTGAAGAAAGCGGTCCACTTAGCACAGGGAATGCACAGACATAAACATAAATATAAAATTCAACTTCCAAGTACAACATAGAAGAGCTTATTTGCACTTATATGAGCTCAACATATGATATTGGCACTTGTGTAAGTGCTTTGAAGTTCATGTGGCATGTCCATTAGATGTCAGCTTATTTCAATAGGCTCGCCAAGTTAGCTTATGAAAAAGCCGTACGGTTTATATGAATACAGTCTGACTGCATTCCCTCTTTGACTATAGAAATTAGCTTATACATAAAGCTTATATACTAGCATTTATTCAAAAAGTATTTATATAACAAGCACTTAACCAATGAGCGCTTAATTAAGTTATTACCCAAGCGCACCTGAAACAATTCATATATGAACCAGAGATTCTGAATAGGTGAATTCTATTATCTATCCATCTCAACTACATCCACTTTTATTTTATACAACAGATAGCCTTGCTTATCAAAAGTTCAGAACACAATAACTTCATAATTGAAAATAAGTCACTTGAATTGAAACCAAATAGTTTACAAATCATATCAACATTGAACACCTTCAAAAATATTAAACACCTGAGAACGATTTACAAAACACGAAATATCACCAACATTGAACACCTTCAAAAATATTAAAAACAAATGCAAGAAAACCTCATTCCTCAACAATCAAGAAATTCCGCACCGAATTACTCACAAAATAAATATTTCAAAGTTCAAACAATCTAAACGGTTCAAATTGAAGATTGAAAAAAAGCACGTAATAACAATAACGATAGCATACGACTACAAGAACCTAATTATTTTAAAAGTAATTAAATCAAAACGAAAATGAAAAATAAATAAATAATTTACCTGCGAAGCCAATTCAGAAAAGCTTCCCACAATCCCATTGTTTTTCTTGAAGTAAATTCTGATGAACAAAAGAATTGATCGAAAAGAAAGAAAGAAATCAGATCTACGATTCCTCTGTAGAGAGAGAAAGAAAGAAATATCTTCTAGAGGCTTCGCTGCATCCAAATTCACCTTTCCTTCTTTCTTCTTCACACACCTCCTCCTCCTTCTCTCTTCCCTCCTTTTCCACTCTTTACCGCACTCATATCAAATCAAATACGAAAAATTATTATTATTTTTATATTATTAGGTTTTGGAGTCTACTTAGATCGGACGGTTGTAGATAATCTATTACATTATGTACGTTAATTGTGGTGGGACCCGCAAACACGAAACCATACTGCTTCTCGTTATCTTTATTTAGAGGACCTGTGGTGCTTTGCCACGAGTGGCGAAAGCTGGACGGATCCAAACATGTGGAGATATTTTACAAAGCTCGGTTATCGTGCGTGGGAAACACGAACTAATGGATGAAGAGCGTGTAAGTGCGTGCAAGTGAAGACGTATCCGACATAGAAACTTTTTGAACAGCTAAAGTTATCAAATTATAATCATAACCAATCAAAGGAAGTTGGAGGCATGCCAAGTGTGAGCTGGTTAATGGCCGAAACTTGATAAATCAAATTATTGGTGAAGTCTAGCGTGAGCAGGTGTCATAGGTGGTCCATGGTGCATAATATTTTATAGCCATGAGATATTAAAGTTTTATCAGATCCAATTGTATGTCAATCCACAATAAATCAAACAAAATTTCCCACTTTCCTTTGCCTCTCATCCACGTCTAAGCCATAAAAATGTCTTAGTCCATATATTTCAGTACAAAGTATGATAAAACATAAAATTTAGGCTTTGAATTTTAAATCAAAAATTTAATTAGAATGTTAATAGTATATTTAAAAAAAAGTCGGAATATATTAAAATTTAAATAGTTTTATAAAAATACAAACTACGATACATAACTTTATAAAATTTAAAAATAATTAAATGATATGCTAGTCGAAAAACTCGCAACTTGTTTAAGGTTAGGTTCGAGTATTACTTTCTAGACTTGTTTTTAAATAATTTTTTTTTAGTTATGTCTGCCCTAAATTGATTGGGTAGCTCATTTTGATACTTCTTCTACATCCTCATCTTGGTTCTAACCATTTATTCATGACTTTCTCCTTTAGCGCTTTTTCCCTCCTACAACATTTTCGGTATCTAAAATGTTCTCGTCGCTAATTCTCTTTTCCTCGTCACACATAAACACTCGGGACAAAATTGAGTTCAACAATGTAATAGCCAAATGACCATTTTTTTCTTCCCAAAATCCATTATTGGATCAATGATCTTAGATAATATATAGAGTTAACACAAATTATTTTCTCATATTTAACCCTCTTAGTGGCTCCTTACCACAACTCTATCAAATAACCACCAAATAGTAATACATAAATATTTTGTTGTGGAAAAATTAATTTAGTTGAGAAATAAAGTCATGACATCAAATAAAGTTTAAGTATAATTGGTTTCAATCAATTTTGAACACAACACGAGTTTTTGAAATGCAAAAATGAAGTGGTAGAAAGTGAAAATTTCACTTATAAGATTAGAAATACGAGTCTCTGAAAAAATTAATGTAGTAAAATTATTATTTTTGGAGATAATAGTTATGTCAAATTATCTTATTAGTTATTCTTAGAGAATTGAGTCTTGTGATGCTCTACGTAGAGATGTTATGATGTACTGAGTAATTGACTTGACTTTGAGGTAGGGGATCTTTGACCTCTTAGTGGAAAGTGACTCAAAAACTCTTGTTTTTTTGGTAACTAGAGTTTTTACCATTAATGAAAACATTTCTACTTTAATTTGGTGCATTCATCACCTTATTTGCAAGTATTGGCAAATTCAAATTACTCATATTTGGCACGAGCGCAATAGAAGCGCTGACCAATTAGCAAATTTTAGTCTCATCGAGAATTCTTGCGATAGGTTGGTCTCCTCCCATGTAGCTACCAGACCTCCTTTTTTTATGACCTTATCTAGAGCTTGTATGTCCTATTCAGAATTCTTGCGATAGGTTGGTCTCCTTCCATGTGTCTGCAAGACCTCATTTTCTATGACCTTATCTAGGGCCTCTGTATCTAGGACCGTTCGTATAGTTTCCTATTTTTTTTAACCTTTGGCTTAACCCTCATATTGTAAAAAAAAAAAGACAAAAAAAAGAGATTATTTAATTGTGTTTTATTTTTTAGTTTTTGAAAATTATTTTATACGTAAATTTTAGAATACTGTTTTTAAAAAGAAAATTTAAAAAAAAATGTCTGACAACTCCAATTTTTAAAATAGTTTTTGACTAGAGAGTTAAAAAAATGAAAAAGTAAAACACCATTTATCTGTTTGTTTTTTTTTTAAAAAAATATAATATTAAAAATAATTTTACAAAACAGTTTTTAAAAACAATTAATCCAAACAAGATTTTTAGTTTTTA
>JBBPBP010009780.1:3362010-3381071 GCA_037974735.1 Cicer chorassanicum
ACCATTTATCTGTTTTGCTTTTTTAGTTTTAAAAAGTATAATATTAAACATAGTTTTACAAAATAGTTTTTAAAAATAAGTAATCCAAACAAGTTTTTTAGTTTTTAAATTTTAAAATATTTAAAATAGAGTTTTTGGGATGTGAATCAAACAAACCCTAAAGGCTTATTTGATTGTGTTTTACTTTTTAGCTTTTGAAAATTATTTTATAAATAAATTTTGGAAAACTTTTTTTAAAAAAGAAAATTAAAAAAAAAATCTGTTTGACAACTCCAATTTTTAAAACAGTTTTTGATTAGAGTTAAAAAAAATGAAAAATAAAATACCTTTTATTTGTTTTGTTTTTTTTAATTTTAAAAAATATAATATTAAAAATAGTTTTACAAAACAGTTTTTAAAAACAAGTAGTCAAAATAAGTTTTTTAATTAAAATAGATTTTTTGCAACGCGAATAAAAGAACTCTCATAAATATTTGAAGTATTTTTTTTCCTTAAAAATTATAAGGCGTGTCGATTGCCAAATCTGTAATCAATATAGGCTCGACTTAGGTAATGATTTTAGTGTCCATATTTTTTAGCTTGACTTGACGAAGCCTGAAGCCAAACTAGGGTAGTCATAAAGAGACCGAGTAGGCATGTTGACAACTCTCTCTTGTGCTACCTCAAAAGAAAAACATATACAAAATTAAAATTAATTCAAAAAATTTATATTATTTATACATAATTAAATATAAAAAAAAAGTGATTTAAATAATTGATTGTTGGATATTATATTTGAAAAAAAACTCATATATAATAGAATTTTCATTTTTTTTAGAATTATATTTACTAATGAAAAAAAGTTGGCTACTTATACTCGCAAGTGAAAATAAATTTAAAATTTAAATTATTTAAAAAATATTTTAAATGATTGAGTGTTGGATAAGATATCCAACTAAAGTCACTTTTTTTTTCTCTTCATTCCATACTTATTTTTTAAAGTTGGAAACTAAAAAGACAAGGTTAAAAAAAAAACAAGACGAGTGAAGGTAGCAGTAGCAGAAGGTGGGAAGAAAAAAGCGCGAAGCATATATATAAGCTTAAGAAGAAAGACACGGATATATAAACATGAAATGAAAAAATTATAAAAAGTGGTCAATTCCTAGGATTAGACGAACCAACAATTTCGGCTTCTGATTCGTTACTTCCATCTCTCAACATTACCATTTGTCCTTCCTTGACATTAACTAACTAAACCATGCCACAAGCTATTCTTACCTTGCTTAGTGAGTCACACGTAAATTCCCTCCCTCTAAAAGTTGTCACCATTTTCAGACAACACCAAATGTTGTCTTTTTTACTTTCCTCAAAAACCACAAAACATACTCTGTCATGCTCAATTCAACCAATTACCGCTTGTTATTTCTTTTATTTCTCTTGTTCTTGATTTCAGTTCCATCGTTTCAACACAAACTGTTAGCCTCAGCTTCAGAGTCCTATGTTCATGGAAGGAGTTTCAAGAGACCTGATCCTTTACGACATTTCAAAGACTACAATGGAGAATTCGATGTTCGAAACAAACATTACCTAGCTGTGAGTCACTTTCCAATTTCAGCACATTTTTCAATTATCTAAGGAATAACTGTGAAATTTTGGATGATTAAAAATGGAATGGATTTGATCAATTAATTAACAACAATTTTGTGAGGGCATGTAGAATAGGATTGAGAAATTGAGATTGATTTTAAGAATTGGTTTCTGATCCTTTTCAGTCTGCGGCATTTACAGGAGTTCATGGATATGCATTTGCTGGAGTTTGGTTGTTATGTGGAGTTGTCTTGGGCATTTTCATGATTGTGAAATGTCTAAGTGGTGGCTCTCCCTCATTACCATACTTGGATCATTACTATCTCCACATTTTGTTCCTTCTTCTCTTGCTAACCTCTCTTGCCATGTAACTCCCAATTTTCCTACACTACATTTTGCCGTGCATTAAATTATTTGAAACATGATTTTAAATTGCGGTAAAATGAAGATAAGTGTGACCCTAAAGTCGGTCCAATAATCTTCAATAGTCAATGAAAGTTTAAAACAAATTTTAATATATATGATTTTTTTGTGAGCATATATGTGATCTTTTTAATTATAAAAATTAATGACAAATAAATTTTTGTTGGAAGGCATAAAGTTAAGGCTTTAGAAGCTTTAACACTAGGCTAATTTGGATGGTCCATGGAATTATTAATAATTGTGATACTATGTGATTTGAATCAATCTCTTACCATCTCTTACCATTAAACTGACACTTTAATCTCTTACTATTAAACTAACACCTTGGATAGATGAAACTCGTAAAACTTATAAAAATAAGCTTACACAACATATCATGATCTAATTTTTCATAAATTGTTGCTAACATTTAACCAAGTGGTTGTACCATTGGTAAGTTAAGGCTAAATAAGCTATTGTAAAAGCCTCTGAATGTTATTAGATGAAAATGAAATTGAAGCAATTGTGTGTAACAGAGTTGCATCAAGTTTTGTACTTGCAACAAGTCAGAGGACTCTGCGGAGGACAGAAAAACTGAAAGATACAGTGGTTGGTATAGGAGAAGAAGCTATTGGAGCCATTGGAAGGGTAATGAGAACAACTAAACAAATTCAATATCTTCTTCTTCCTTATAATCCACAAATATGTGTGAGTTTGAATTCCACCACTCAAGATCTCAGAACAAACTCGCGTGTCATTCGTCGTTTTATCGACAGAAGTGAACAATCATTCGACAAGGCCACTCATACTTCGTATGCATTAAACTTTAAATAACTCTCAGTTTATGCTAATTCTATTTTTAATATTTTTTTCATTCAATTTAATTTAATGATGATTTAACTCTCTCAATGTGTCTAGGCATACAGCACATATTGTTGTTCTAACCGTGAACTTAGTTACATTGATTGCAGCACTAGGTAACCATTAATCCACTAGAACCTAGAAGTTTAATTAGTTATTGTATTTGGTTGATTTTCTTAAGTAATTAATGTGGTTTAATTGATTGTTTGCTCACTTTGCTGTTTTTGATTCAGTTCTAATGCTACTGTATTGGCGTCCAGGATTTATAATGTAAGATAGTGCATATTTTCAAAGTTTTTTCTTCTGCCTAAGTATTTTCCTATGACTTATATTTTACATTGATTTCATTTCAGCTTAATTCTATGCCTTTGGATCCTAACAAGCCTGTGCTGGTTCTTAACCGGTTTTGATTATTTCCTTCACACGTGAGTAAACCAATTGTTCCTTCAACTATATGATTAACCAAAATTTTCAATGTGATATAAATTAATCATTTAGTCAATTGAATTAACCACATTATTGTATGCGATTAAATGTGTCACATGTGTATGAAAAAGTGGATGTACATTAAACATTTTTGGTTTGAATTATAGCAACTATGATTGAAGTCATTAAACTCTATTTTCACTGTGGATGCAGTTTTGCAGATGATGCATGTTCTGCCTTTGAGGAATTTGTGAGAAGTCCACAGAACAGTAGTTTGGGTTCGATGTTACCATGCATTAATGATTCATTCTCTGGGAAATTGATAGCTGAAATTGGCAGCACCATCCATAGTTTCATAGTTGAGGTACAAAATTTTAATGTCATTCACTAAAATGTTTGTTATCTAACTAATTCAGTTTGATTCTTTCTGATATATTATGGTTTGTTTGTGTCTCAGTTAAATTCTAATGTGTCAGTAATGTATCGGCTCCTAGGAATTGGTGAAGGAAATGGAGAATTAATAGGACTCAGGAAAATTTGTGACCCTTTCTCAGGAGCACCAAATTACACCTATGTTTCACAGAATTGTCCCCATGATGCCATACGGATTGGCGATTTACCAAAAGTAAGTCTCCACTAAATTAAGCCTATAATAATTGTCCAAACATTCAATTATTTCTTTATATGATATGAGAAAAGTTGAAGTGATATTAATTAATAAAATGCGTTTGATTATAGGCTCTTGTTAGATTCACATGTCGCGGAGAAGACACAATAGAGGAATGCAGAAAAAATGGGAAATTTCTTCCATTTGCGTCGTACAACATGGCTCACGCATATAGTAGATCAATCCAAGATATGCTTGATATTTATCCCGATTTGCAAAGACTTTCAAAATGCACAATTGTGAAGAACAAAGCTGCTGAAATTGTGTTGCATCAATGCAAACCAATAAGAATTTCAACTAAATTGTTGTGGGCATCTATAATGTCTCTTTCTATTATTATGGTTGTCTTGGTAATCACATGGGTGGCAGAGGCTCTTCGATGCACTGAAAAACCCATTTCAGGATGTTTTAAGACTCCCACATCTAGATAGAAAATTTTATTTATTTTGTATAGAAATTTAATGCTACAAAATTAAAGGTATATAGTGATTGTAATTAGATGGGGTTGTGATACAATTTTTTCTTGTTAGTTTTTCCAATTCTCCGGTGTAACAAATAATAGGAAAATAACACTCCATACAAGTCGTAAGACAATTGATTGGAGAATAATGTAAATGTTTCCAAATAATTTTTTTTACGTGTCAATAATTAAATATCACTACATGTTTTTGTGTGTGCGTCTGTGTGGGAGGACGGCACTTTTGGTATGAGTGATAACAATACAAAATACAATACGCATATTTTTTATCATACATTTAATATTTTTTGTTTTATATTTTTTTTTATTATACCATCAATTTATTATATTACTGTATTTTTTTTGTTATATAAAAGATGTACGAAAAACGGTTACAAAATACGATATAGTCCTTTTTTCATTTTACGATTTTCATTAACCAAACACAACACGTTAGACTGTGGTGCCCATCTTGCTCATAAAACGTATTTATCTCTAGACAAATACGACTTATATAAATAAATAAAAAAAGAATCTACCTTGTCCATTGATTAATTATTTATTGATAGATATAAACTATAAATATGATATTTATTTTTTTGGCGAAGGCGATAATTTTATCAAGTAACTAATGTTATGTTTGGATCCGCGTCCCAAAGCCATGTTTTACTATACTTTAGACGTGGAAACAAATACTCCTTAAATCAGTCGCAATAAGAAAGCAATATAAGGAAAAAAATTCTCGTTAAGTAACTAAATATGATATTAGAATAAAAATATGTATAAATATGATATCATTAATTAGTGCATTATGGAAAAAATTTAAAAGTAAATAAAATTAATTACATTATATAAAGAATTTAATTTATATATAAGAGAGTAAATTTTTTGTCCTTAAATGCTAACTCAAGTGACAAACGCCAGAATTATTAAGTTGTGTATTGGATTCCAATCTAATATTTTATAGTTGTATATGAGTTTGTTGAGGTAATTTCTCATTTATCTCATCTGTTGATAAAAAAAAGTAAATTTTTTACACCGTCAATCAACTATAATAATAAAATCATTAAAAATATTTGACTTTAACTATAACTACGTTTAAATTTAAACATTCAAGTGATTGTGATTTATCAATAATATAAAACATTTTATAATGACAATGTATACCAATTAATTTCATATAAAAAATATTATAAAATAAAAAAATCATTCTAAAATATAAATATGATATGTATTAATTAGTTCGTTCAGTTATAATCATAATATCATCTACATTAAAAAAACCTTCATATAATTAATTGTCATTAACTATGTATTGGAGTCTCAAAAGTCACATATTGATAATTATGAATTATTAACAACATGAATATTACTAAGAAGTGGTCTTAAAGAACGTGTTAATGAATTAAAAAGTATAAATTTTTGAACATGGGCTTTATCCAAATTACCTATCTCTAATTTCCATAGGTATAGATCACCCCACCCCAATAATGTGGCACTAGGAGCGGTTTAATATCTATCTGAAATAAGTAAACACAAGACAACACACCAACTAACCAAATTAAGAAAGAAATAAAGGAAAGAAGTACAGAACACAATGAATTGGAATTGATTAGTCAATGCTGGTATTTATTTATTTATTTATTTATTTATACTTTACTACTTGGTTAAATAGAAGTTCTAGAACTGTCCCAATAGTTGATATCTAATAAAGCATCCTCACAGTAAAAAAGTAAAAACAACTTTGGTTGCAAATCAATGTCACCACCACAGTCAGTTCCAGATCCAAACGGCACCGGAACTTAACTACCCACAATAGTACCCAACATCATCATTTTATTATGTTCTTTATCTCTCTTCTCTCTCTCTCTCTCTGTGTCCTTAACATCGTATTTGTACTCGGCTTAGTTCGGTGGTTGTGGTTGTCAGTAGCATTGTAAAACCGCATGTCGGGGAATTATGCTCATTCCTTAGTTCGGGTGGTACCAGGTGAGTAAAATTCTTTCACTTAGCTTTAATCATGCTTCTGTTAGGGTTTATTTTCTTTCCTTTTTTGATAACTTCATTCATTGTTAATTGTTGGTTGTGAACTGTGTAAATTGTGTGATTGTCTAATGGATCTGATTTGTAAGGTTGTCCTCTGATTTCCTCTCATGTCTGTTACTGTGCAACAGCTCAGTGTACTGTCTTGTTTGTGTGTGTTTTGTTTCGCGTTGGGAGAGGCAAAAGTGATTATGGACATGTAAAATTGAGTTTGACATGATTAGGTGATATCGTTTGGAATTGATTTTTTTTTCCTAGAATTGATTTTAATTTGAAACTAGAATTTGTAGTTTTTGATTTGAAATGTGATTTTAGACTCAAATTTATTGTTATACGCAAATTTATTCAAAGATAAATCACTTTGTATTCTATATTAGAAATGTAAAATTAGAACAACTAATTGCAAACTAGAGCAACTAACTTGTAACTAACGCTTGACTAGAATAATTAACTTGTAACTAATTTTACATCTCTAATATTCAACTCATTTTTAACTAAAATCAATTCATCAAAACCAATTTTTGTTCCTGCAGAACCAAACGCACTTTATCACGCTGAAGATTCAAATGATGAATTGATGGTTTTGTAACTAATCATGTAAAATTTATGAAACTGAAGAGGGGACACAACCTATTAGGCAATACTTCATTGTTGTCATTTGCAATTTTATATAACTGGATTTATCGTAATGAGTGATGAAATTCTCTACCCTGTTGGTTAGATGTTTGTGACTTCTATTTGGTCACATTGTCAAGTTTCCATAGGTTGCATTTTGTAATTTGCAGCGTTTTCTAGAAGATAAAAAGGAAGAGAAAATGAGGATCAGGAACAAATACAAGAAACCAACAACTTTACGTTGCGATGCAGGGAGCAGATGTTCTATTTCTGTTTTGGTATTGAGCTTGTTAGGATGTCTTCTTTTGCTTCAAGTATATTCCTATATTCATCACACAGAAAACAGACACGGTGGAGAGCCTCAGTTGCGTGCGATTCATCACCTTCCCCAATTTCGTGAACTTCAAGAAGTAGAAGAGGAAAGCATTCATATTCCACCACCGAGGGGAAAGAGGTCCCCTCGGGCAGTAAAGCGCAGACCTAAGCGGACAACTACACTGATCGATGAATTCTTGGATGAAAATTCCCAACTGAGACACGTCTTTTTTCCTGGTCGTAAAAGAGCTATAGGTCCAACTCAGCCTACCGAGAATGACAAGTATTACTACTACCCAGGGAGAATGTGGTTGGATACCGATGGACATCCTATTCAAGCCCATGGAGGAGGCATTCTGTATGATAAAAATTCAAGGACATACTATTGGTATGGTGAGTATAAAGACGGGCCTACTTATCATGCTCACAAGAAAGGAGCCGCTCGGGTAATTCTATTTTTTTTTAGCAAACTCTTGTTTTCTTTGCAAGTAACTATTTCCCTTATGACTAGAGGGCTTTATGTAGCTTTAATTTTTGAACGTTAATGGTTGTTGAAGTGGCTAGCTAGCGTCTTTTTATGCTGGTGAAGTGTCGACATGGTTGCATCTTTTGATTATTTTGAAAAGGAAAAACAATAATACCTCCATGCAAGCAAAAATTCACTTGATTAGAGATGCATGTTTGACTCTCATATCTGCGTTAATCCTTCTTTGCTTGTAGTTGTGTACTTAGTCATGCATTTACTTTGTGTTTCATTATTGTTTAAGGTGTTGTGTGCTTCATGTCTATTTTAAAAAACTTCTGTCTCTTTAAGGTTGGAACAGTTTTTACTTTGTGTTTATATTTTAGCTTATTGTGGGGAAATAATTGCCTTTTTCATGCAGCTTCCTGAGATGAGAGAGCTTTAACTAGAAATGGTATATGTTTCAAAGGTCTCATTTTGTTCTTGATATGCTAAAGTTGGAAAGAATTTTCATTGTCTTGTTAGTCTATGAAAAGGGGACATACAATGATCTTTCAATTCAACTGGTGAAGATAGTAGCAAAGTTAAGGTAGCGTTTGGCACATGATAGAACTAAATGGGACATCATATTCTTGTTTTTTACCTTTCTACTTTTAATATACACTAATCTTATAACCAATCTCTACCTAAATGTCTTTTCAATTTAGATCAAATGCAAATACTAACATATAGACAACTTTTAGTTTGAAAAAGGAAAAAACAAAATAATTCATTTTAAGATATATGAACATAGCTGATTTGGATCACTTAAGGTGCACACTTTACAAAATAAAGTACAAAAATAATTTTTTTACAATAACTATCCAGGAAGATGAAACATTGTGCTACAACAGATATTGTGTAGGTTCAAAGCCTATTACACCGATCCAAGGCTCAGAAACCCATTGGCTATTTGTTCAAAGGCTCTTGGAAATCTGATTGATTATAAGTTCTTATTTCCATGAGACCTAAGCATATTTACAATTTGATAATCCTATAAAAATGTTTTGCCTACAATGCTTATTGTTGAAATTTACATGGCTGTATGTTCATAACAAAGAAAGGGAAAGGTCCTGGATTTTCTTACATTCCATATGGTGTTCCATTACCTCATCTAGGTGGCAATATTTAAGTGATTGCACAACTCAAATTCCCCCTCCCAATATTCCCATGCTAATTGACCGGTACATCTTGTCAACTAACTAGTCCACCGTGACCGAGGAAAAAGTTTTGTATCTGTATCCAAATAACTTGGGCGATCCTATCTGTTTCGCTCCTTACTACATCTTTCTATTAGCAAGATAAAAAATTGTATGCTAATGAGTTTGTGTGTAGAATATTTGTTATTCCATGCCCAAGTAGATATCAATATGAGTGCTATTCTTAGCACCAATAGTTGTTTTATTGTTATGTGTGCTTTTTCTTTTGCTTCCTCTACTTTACGAACACGAAGTAAACTAATTTCTCCTTAAATAATTATGCTCTTTCATTCACCTGTATAATTTGGAATAACTATTTTCCATACTCTTGTGGTTAAGTAGTGGTTTTGTACATGTTAATTTGGAATAACTGTTATTATCTCACTATCCAGTAGCTACAAAAGAAATCTGTTATTATTATATGTTTTCAACCAACCTTGCATATTCACTTTGATGCATAACCTTGTCCCCAGACTAATGATTTTCTCTTTATCCACAAGGTGGACATTATTGGAGTTGGTTGTTATTCTTCTAAGGATTTGTGGACCTGGAAACACGAAGGGATTGTATTGGCAGCAGAGGAAACAAATGAAACCCATGATCTGCACAAGTCTAACGTGCTTGAGAGGCCGAAAGTGATTTACAATGAGAAGACTGAAAAGTATGTGATGTGGATGCATATTGATGATGCTAACTATACCAAAGCGTCTGTTGGCGTAGCAATAAGTGACACACCCGATGGTCCTTTTGATTATCTCGGTAGCCAAAGGCCCCATGGATATGAAAGCAGGGATATGACAGTTTTCAAAGACGATGATGGCGTCGCATATCTAATTTACTCCTCAGAAGACAACAGTGAACTTCACATCGGACCACTTACTGAAGATTATCTCAACGTAACATCCGTCTTGAGAAGGATTCTTGTTGGACAGCACAGAGAAGCACCAGCTCTATTCAAGCATCAAGGTACATATTACATGATCACGTCAGGCTGTACGGGGTGGGCCCCAAACGAGGCATTGGCTCACGCGGCAGAGTCAATCATGGGGCCTTGGGAAACAATGGGAAATCCTTGCATGGGAGGAAACAAGATGTTTAGACTCACAACTTTCTTTGCTCAAAGCACTTTTGTGCTTCCTATACCCGGGTTTCCAGGAATGTTCATCTTCATGGCGGATCGATGGAATCCAGCCGATTTAAAGGACTCGAGATACGTATGGTTGCCTTTGATAGTGGCAGGACCTGCTGATGAGCCTTTAGAGTATAGTTTTGGATTCCCATGGTGGTCAAGAGTTTCTATCTATTGGCACAGAAAATGGAGGTTGCCTCAAGGCTGGAACCCCTTCGAAATAATCTAGGTTGTTGTCTTCTGTACATTCATGGACACCATATACAAAAACACTTGGGTAGATACTAAACCATGTTGCGTTCTAAGCACGGTTGTTCGATGGTTCGCACACTACTCATAAACGGATATAGAAACACAAAGTCTCAATAACGTTCAGCGGTTTTGACGGTTGACATCTCTTAATTTTTTAGGGTAATTTGAGGGAGAGGATGTATGTCAAGAAAGATTATCCATGTGATCATTGGAGTTTTGTTAATAATCCAGCATTGTTGATCTGTTGTGCCGCAACATGTGTGTAAAATTAGTTATGTAAATGATTCTTTCATGTGTGTACTTTATGTTGATTTTTTTCTGTTTCCTTGGTTACCACTGGCTACACCAATGTGGAATTTCTAGATACTAAAATTTAACTTTTGTCCTGTTTTACTCAACTTTTAATATACTCTAAACATCAAATGAAACTCGTGCTTTGTTTTTCTTGTTCTAACCTGTCAACCAAACACTGCCTAAGAACCTTTTCATTTTGGATCAAATAAGTTCAAAGCTAACATATAGACAGCTTTTATTTTGAAAAGGGAAAAAAAGAAAAGTTCTTCCTAAGATATATAAATCTAACAGATTTGGTTTCCTTCAGATGCACTTTACAGAATGAAGGGCGAAGATATGATTTTTAAGGTTTTCAACGAAAATGAGACATACTGCTATAGCAAAAACGGGCTCTTAAAGATCTGATTTCTCTCTATATTTAAGGGTCCTCACAGCTGAGGCATAGGATCTAAATCCTATTTTTTCCATCTAAGTCTCAATATTAATCTGCTATTTGTTAAACTACTCTAAAAAATCCACTAATAATTTCTTACTAAAATGAAGTTTTTACTTCCAAGAGTAAGCACTTTTGCAATTTGATCTTCCTATTAAAATGTTTCACCTACATTGTTCAATTTTATTAAGTTCTTACACAACTCAGAAATTTACATGGTTCTCTATTCTTAAAAAAAGAAAAACAAAGATCATGGCTCATTTACTCAGTTGCTAAGATTTTTAAGTGATTGTAAAACTAGGACATTTTTATAGTCTTAAAAATTTTCATTGTTAAATGCGGAATAATAAGGTGGTTTAACAATGTGCGAAAAGAGATATAGCATATTTGTTTGTAGAAGTGTTCATGAGTACGAGTAAATCTGTGACCCTCTGGTCACTCAAATAAACTCAATCGACATTTTGACCCAATCTATTAAAGTTCTAGTCTAATCCGAACGAATCCGTTTAAGTCTAATGATATTTGGTTCGGATAGTGGATTCAACATTTTAAACTTGCAAACTCAATCTATTGACGTGACATATATTTTTTTACAATTCATCGACGTGACATATATATTTTTATTTTTTATGTATAGTTAGAATTTAATTATTGGATTATATTTGAGAATTTGTTGCTAATTTAATTTATTTAAGTGTTTTATTGTGTTTATGGATGTTTTTTGAGTATTGAATGATATGCTGTGATATAGTTTTATTATTTTTAAGGAATTATTTAAATTTAATTAATTAAATTTAAATAATCTTTTTTTTCTTTATGACCCGCAAATCCAATTCAACCGAATTCGTTCGTAATCGGGTTGGTTTAGTTCATATTTGATGTGGAAAATTTTTTCCTGTACCCCCATTATTTGACCTGTACCCCCAAAAAAATTTCAAAATGCCAAAATTGCCCTCCAAATAATTGCCAAAAATTGAGAGTAATTTTTTTTTTTTTTACTATTTCGTCAAGGTGAAAAAAGTAGTCCGGTTAAATACAATTGTGCGAAAACTTCCGGAAACCATTTACGAAGCT
The DNA here is from genome assembly GCA_037974735.1 of Cicer chorassanicum. NCBI lineage: Eukaryota > Viridiplantae > Streptophyta > Magnoliopsida > Fabales > Fabaceae > Cicer > Cicer chorassanicum. The sequence continues at coordinate 3,374,246 of JBBPBP010009780.1, forward strand.
TTCCGGTACACAACACTATACCGGAAACCTTCTTTTCAACCTATCCGGTACATATCAAAAATTTGAAAATTTCCGGAAACCTTAATTCAAGCTATCCGGTACACAACACTGTTCCGGAAACCTATTTTCAAAGGTATCCGGTACACAGCGAAGTTCCGGGAACCTTCATCAGGTAAGGTATCCGGTACACAAAATTTTTTTTTGATTTTTTTTTTAGGTTTTTTGAATTCTATTAATTTTTAAAAATGATAACAGATATGGATCAAATGCTACCATTATTGGATAAACCACACGTCGATACAACAAATATTTTTGAGACGGATCAGGTATGAATAATTTTAATTAATATTAATATTGTAAAAATATATTATGGTTATTATTTATAATTAATTTTATTTCAGATATTTCTTACAAGAGACGCTGTTGTGAAGTGGGCTAAAGAAATTGGTATCAAAAATAAAGTTACTGTTATTATCAGAAGATCCGATATAGAGACAGGAGAGAAAAGAAGGAGAAATAAGTTAATATTAGGTTGCGACAAAGGAGGAAAATACAAGTATGCTGCTAGCTCAACTCGAAGTTCAACAAAAAAGTGTGATTGTCCTTTCAAACTTAGATCAAAACCATTAAAAGATGGTTCAGGATGGACAATTAAAGTAATTTGTGGAGTTCACAACCATGAATTACCTGATACTTTGGAGGGGCATGCATTTGTTGGACGTATAGATGAAGAAGAAAAAAAGCATGTTCAAGACTTAACAAAATATAATGTTGCACCAAGACACATATTGCTCTCATTGCAAGACCGAGATAAGAACAATGTTACCAAGATCTCACAAATTTATAAGCAGAGGAGTATGATTCGTTTGCATGTGAGAGGTAATAGAACAGAGATGCAACATTTATTCAAGTTAATTGAAGATGCAAAATATGTGTGTTGGAATAGAAAACGTGAAGACTCAGATGTTATGAGAGATATTTTTTGGGCGCATCCAGATTCAGTGAAGTTGTTGAATTTGTTTCCGATTGTGTTGATTATGGACAGTACCTACAAAACCAATAAATACAGGATGCCATTACTTGAAATTGTTGGTATGACATCAACAGAGATGACATTTGTAGTTGGATTTGCTTATTTGGAATCTGAGCGGGAAGAAAACTTTTGTTGGGCTTTAGAGAGGCTAAAAGAACTGTTTGTCACACAAAACAAATTTCCTAAAGTAATTGTGACTGACAGAGATCTTGCGTTGATGAATGCAGTTGGCATTGTATTTCCACATGCTGTTAATTTGCTTTGTCGATTTCATATTGACAAAAATGTTGGAGCAAAATGCAAGCAATATGTCTTAAAGGATAGACAAGAGTTAGTATTGAATATGTGGCAAGACATTATGTATTGCAGTGATGAAAAAGAGTATTTAATGCGCCTGCAAATGTTTGAGCAATCATGTGTCGATAATATGGTGTTTGTTGACTACGTGAAAGACACTTGGTTGACTCCTCATAAAGAAAGGTTTGTTGAAGCATGGACAAATCGAGTAATGCATATGGGGAACACAACGAGTAACAGGTATGTCATTCGACTCTAAAAATTTGATTTTTTAATTATATTATATATTGTTGGATTGCTCAATTGTGACAATTTACATGTAATGACAGAGTTGAGTCAGCTCATTGGAAACTGAAGTTAATGTTGGAACACAGCATGGGTGACTTGTGCAAATGTTGGGAAGCTATGAACAATATGATAAGATTGCAACATAAAAAAATTAGAGGCTCATTTCAGAAAAGTTTCTATGACGAAGATCATGAACACAACAGTCCATTTTATCATAGATTGAATACATTTGTATCAAGAGAAGCTCTAACACGTATTGCTGTAGAATTTGAGAAAGTTGAATGGGTAGGTACTGATTCATCTGTATGTGGGTGCTCTCTTAGAAGTACATACGGGTTACCATGTGCTTGTGAATTGGCACAATATAAATTGATGGGTGAACCAATTCCTCTAGATTCTGTGGATATTCAATGGAGAAAATTAAGCATGGGATGTGAACTTACCCAAGACACAGAAGATGGATCAGAGTTGGATATGTCTACAGAGATGAATGCATTATGGAAACGCTTTCGATCACTCGATGTTATAGGAAAACGAGTGTTGAAGAGTAAGGTGCGTGAACTTGCTTTTCCAACTACAAGTTCGATGTGTCCACCACCTGAAAAAGTTAAAACAAAAGGTCGAGTGAAGAAGAGTAAGGGTAAGAAGCCGGATGGATATGATGTATATCGAGACCCTTCTTACTTTGAGCATGTTAATGCAACATATTGTGAAGATCCTGGTTCACAACCATCTCAGTCATCAAAGAAGAGACAACCCTCTCAATCAAAGAAACAACCCTCTCAATCATCTCAATCCTCAAAGTATAAGTTGTGGAAACAGTTTCCCGAAATTATTCTGCCATACATTGATGACATATTTGATGTGGCAGCGGATGGAAATTGTGGTTTTCGCGCTATTGCATTATTGCTTGGATATGGTGAGGAGTCTTGGTCTTTGGTCCGCAATAGTTTGGATCAAGAGATTGCTTCGCATGTAACTCCATATGATAGGCTATTCACATGACGAATTAGAGAAGTAAGAGATTCGCTGAAGATATCAAGCTTAGGTTTTCAACCTGCAGAGAAATGGTTGTCCATACCTGATATGGGTTACGTGATAGCGACAACATATAATGTTATTCTCGTCACGTTTGGTCAAACATTCTCAATGACTTTCTTTCCTATGAGGGGTTCACACTCAGGAACAACAACAAATGATCGTATCATATGTATTGGTTTTGTTAATGGAAATCATTGGGTTCCGGTAAGATTGTCTAACTTTTTATGTATTCATTTTTTGTTAATTTTATGTATTCGTTAGAGTTATTTTTTTTATGAATTAATTTTAATATAATCAAACGATCTTATTTTGCAGTTAAAGATGAAAGATGGATTTCCACTGCCAGATATTGCACCAGGTTGGAAGAATTATCGCAGTAATGAAGCAACTTTTTGGGCAATTGCATATACAGGGCGTCTACAACATTGGAGCTATTTATTAAGTCATTTGCCACGTGTTACACAAAATCCACCTATAGAATCTGTAGATGTAATGTCATTAGATGAAGCTTAATGCTTTAAAACTGTTACAAAATAACTTGTTATTATTTAATTTTAAAATTTACGTTAGTGTCGTCGCTCTATTTCAATTTGTTATTATTAACGTATAGTGTTTATAACAGAAATTCAATATAAATTAAACAAATAAAGTGGATATAACAGAAGTTCAAAATAAAGTGGATATGAAAACAAACTAGAATAAAGTGTTTATAACAGAAGTTCAAAATAAACTAAACGACATTACAACCCATAGATGTTCAAAAGCATAATGTAAACAACCCATCTGTCATTCACGACGCGTTAAATACAAAGCTTTCCAAAAAGACTTATACAATTCATCATCTGGAGTAGCTTCAACTTCATTCAGCCCCTGCTGTATTAGATCACCAACCTGCTGTAGTCTAGACCGAGGCTGTGAAGTAGAACCACCTGCAGCAGTGGTCGGGACAACATAATTTGGTACATGGGGTACACCATCTGGTACCTGGGGCGCACCATTTGGTCGCACAAGCAGCGGGTGAGACACCTGATAAAACCACTCCAAATATCAAAACACTCAGATGGATACGTAACTGGACGAATCTTTTGCATTATGTCTGCGACTGGCGTCACGTATCCCAACCATTCTACGTCAGCATCAAATAATCTAGGAGGATTCGGAGGTGGCAGAGATGGTATGTGTTGGATATATCCAAATTGCCTCAAACACCTCTCTGGCAGATATTTCACTATGGTGTTGCATAATCTGAGGTGACCAGTATATAGCATGATATCATCAAACGGAATGACACTCCTGTGATTCTCCCATGGTCTCCATATAACATCCGCAGGTGTCAATTCGTCGATGACGCGTCTGTACTCGTGGAGATTATGCTTGGCCTGTTTGTAGCACCATCTATTCATTCGCGCATAACATTCCGCGTTAGCACCCTGGTCACCTCTATTACAAATATTTGGAAAATATTCGTAAATCCAACACTATTGCAAAAAAGAAAAAAAAATTAATGATAATCAAACTAATATAATAAGTAACAATAAACATAAAAAATAAATGATAAATACACATATGTATATAAATAAATGATATACATATAAATAAGCTAAAAAAATAAATAAATAAATAAATGATAACCAACTAAATAAACATAAAAAATAAATATATAAATAAAGTAAACATATAAATTAAATAAATAGATAAATGATCAATTTAATAAATAGATAAATGATCAATTTAATTAAATAAAGATAACAATAAAAATAAAAATAAATAAATAAATCATACCTGAAGCAGCGTCATATATCCAGCTAGCTGTTTCGTGTCATAACAGCAGGCATCAGAGAGGTAGTCATATAGGACTACGAGTGCAGCAGTACCCCATGAGTATCTATCTGTACCGTCTAAATCTCTGAATAGAGGAAGGTACTTCGCATCAACTAGAGTATGACTCTTATCAGCGAAAATAGTACTCCCTACTAAATTCAGCAGATACGCCCGAGCAGCACAGTCAAATCTCTCTGCTCCACACTGCCTTGCGAAGACCTCTTTCAACCAATCCAATCGATAATGCGCACCTCTGGTCTTCTTAGTCTCCTCCCAAATCTCTTCCGCCGACACCCCTAATAACGTCATGGCCAGATTGCATGCCGTTACTATATCTACATCGGGTGGATTATAGAACTCACCCCTAATAGGCAACCCCAGCAGATTGGCAACATCATCTAGAGTAATCGTCATTTCACCAAATGGCATGTGAAATGACGATGTCTCAGAATGCCATCTTTCCACAAACGCAGATAAGAGGGCGTTGTCAGTCATCTTCAAACTACCCCTCTGTAATGGGTTCAGACCTGACAAATTCACCCAATTCTCTATGTGTCGCGGAAGTACCGGCGGAGTAAATTGCTGCATTTTCTTTCCATGCGCAACAATTTTCAGCAATGGTCGCTCCTGTATACAAACAAAATAAATTACATTATAATTAAATATAGAATAAATTAATTTAAATAACAAAATAAATAACATTATAATTTAAATGAATTATAAATAAATTAATTATTTTAACATACCTCACCAAACCATAATCTAGCTGACACATGATGAGAGTACCGTGTAAGGACCGATAAATCATAAGGTCCACCAGGATACTGTGTGACCTCACCATGTCCATGATCTCCATCATGCTCCTCCTCCATATGCTCTCCCTCCTGAGCAGGTGTAGCCTCTTCCTGCTCATGTACATCGACCTGCTCATGTACTATAGGAGACTCGTCCTCATGCACTACAGAAGGCAGCTCCTGATGATACACAGCCACATCATCCTCCTCATCTTCAACTATCATCCGTCTTCTTCTCCTTGACGCTGTCGGTCGAATCCTCTCTGGAGGATTCATCGGGGTAGATGTAGAAGCATCAGTGTCACGCGTAATTCTGATGATTTTCCCGTCTCTTCCTCGTGCGCCCACTGAAAAATTAAAAACAAATAAATCACAGTTAGTTAAAAACTGAATTAAAATTTTTTATAAAATAAAAAATAAAAAAATTAGTGCAATTTCCGGATATCTTGGTTGGCAAGGTTTCCGGAAATTTTGAAAGCCATGCAGTGTACCGAATAGCTTGACACTATAGGTATCCGGTAGGTTAAAATGAAAATGGTCTGTACCGGGGAGCTTAAAACAAGGTATCCGGGAGTTTTCAAAAAAAATTTACGTACTGGATAGCTTAAAAAAAGGTATCCGAAAGTTTTCAAAAAAATGTTGTGTACCGGATAGCTTGTACAAAGGTGTCCGGGGTAGTTTTTTGTGTACCGGATACCATGGAGTCAAGGTCTCCGGAAATTTGGAAAAAAATTTCTTACTTTTTGTACCGGAGATGTGGATTGTCCAAATGGTAAATTTTTTTTACTTTTATTATATAAAGGAGGGCAAAATGGTCATTTCCTGGCTATTTTGGGGGTACAAGTCTAATTGGGGGGGTATGGGGTAAAATTTTCTTTGATGTGAAATTACTGGTAGAGAGTTCAGCCCAACCAAATAAAATCGATCAATTCAAGTATTGGATTTGGCAAAAAACGACATAATCCAATCCATGTACACCCTATTTGTTTGGGTTGGTTCAATTGGATTTGGTTGTTTTAGAGTGAATGTTAGTAAAGTAAAAAACAATTACTACTAGTTGATATTTTTCCCATACATGTGAAATGTGAGCTTTTATTAAGAGAGCTATAGTACTTCCGAAGTGTAAGCTTCCATCTGGTAAAATTAAGTTATAAGTTAGCTGATAGTTGAAAAGTTGATTGATAATTAAAAAGTAGGTAGATAGTTGAAAAATTAGTTAATAGTTGATGACTTATAGCTGAAAAACTAATTAATTGAAATTAAAATGTTTGATAAGTTTATCTTTTAACAGTATAAAATGACATAAAAAGATTCCTACTTTACTTTAATTTTGTGGTAGAAATCCAAAAGAAATAAAACAAAAATTTGAAATAAAAATTAGAACTATGGAATTCATATATTTTTTTTTTACACTGTTTACTTTTTTTTTATTACAATACAAACATAAATTTAAAGAGTTCTCTAAAAGTTTAGCAAGTTCCATATGTATAAATAGTAATTGTAACAAACAATACAATTTTTACAATTTAGTAAAAAAATAAATTTAACTTTA
>JBBPBP010009780.1:3387844-3410892 GCA_037974735.1 Cicer chorassanicum
ATAAAAGTAATGAAAATATAGACATAGAACATGAATTTTGAACTCATTTTTTATAGATACATTAACATTTTATAATGTTGTAAATATATTTGAAAAAATTCATTCAAAAATATATATTGAGTTAAAAGTAGATACTAAAAGTGCATACATAATAATTTTGTAGGAACTAAAAATTATAATTTTATTTGTACCAAAAAAAATTATCACCCTAATTATTTTTTATGAAAACCAAAATTTTTATTTAATGATTTAACGGCTGTTATTGTTTATATATATATATATATATATATATATATATATATATATATATATATATATATATATATATATATATATATATATATATTTCGGTATGACCATATGTCAGCGAATTTTTTTATTTTGATTTAAGAAGAAATGATAAATTTTATTATAATTAACTCAAACAACTGTGAGGTCTCATGTTCGAATTTGGGACAAGACGTTAAACGTAATAATATTATTGTTTGTCAATTGAACTAGGACTTAAGTACTATGTCCATATTTTAATTGAAAATTATAATTATAATTATTATTATTAGACTGCATGTTTGCCATGTAATTAATTAGCTTTCTTAATTTTGCCAATTGATTATTGAGTTGGGGTGCAGAGCTTAATTTCTTAAATGTTTGGAACGGAGGATGATTCATTTCATATGTTTGGTTATACTTTTAAAGAGATAAAAGTTAATTTTATTTTAAAAGTATAAAGTTGACTACAATATATTTGATTGTTGTTGAGTATAATTAATTATTATTTTATAATTGATATTAATTCTTTATGTTGACTCGAGAATTAATTTTAATTTGAAGTTAATAAAATTTAGATATTTTGATTTACATTTAATTTTTAATTTTAATGTTCAAATCACTTTAACATAAATATATACATATAAATAATTTTATATTTAATTCATTTTAATATTGAATCAATTTTTTCAAAATCAATTTATATTATTAAAAAATCAAAAACAGACTTTGACTCTTAAGTGAGGATGGGACCTACAAGTTATTAACAATTTTCCCCTAAGGCCAATATGAGACAGTTTATTTTCCATACTATATGAAAATCCATGGATATAAATGGGAAAAGGGGATATATATAAGGGTTTCAGGAGCTTTATTTTCCTTTTCCTTTTCCCATTTCTTCTTCTATTATTGTTATTGTGGGGGTGGGGGTGGGGGTATTAATACACCTTTATGCTTTAGCTATCAAGAGATTGAAGAGTTCCCAATTTGCACTCATCAACGGAACTTTATATTAGATATGTTGATCACTTTAGCTACAAATAGTAGAAGTTGCAATCCCTTCTCTACCCTCCAATAAATAAATATAAATAAATACATGCTAATCTTGGTGACTTTCCTTCTTTCTTTTTCCTTCATTGAGGTGTGCCCCATATCACTTTTTATTTATATTGAATTGAAAGCTATTACATGTGTAAGAAAAGTATATTGTTGGTATGTCACTGCCTCAATCATGCATGATACTAGTTAATTTTCGTTTGGACTGTAGTATATATAACAGATATTATTTTACTTTTGGCATAGTGCGTCATTTTCATATACGTACTTGATTAAAAAATTAAATTCTTCAATAAATTACGTAAAATAGAACAAGAGTTGAAATAAACTTATCATTTTTTATTAAGGTGATATATTAACACAACATATTCTACTAAATAATTTTCATTAATAAATAAATGATTAAATATATGCATAGTCCTTCGTATTTACACACCATTTAAGTTTGATCTCTATAAAAATCTTATCAATTTTCAGTTCCCACCTTTTATAAAAATTTTGTTTTTTTAGTTCCCACCAGAAACTAAAAGCATGCTGTTTTTATTGTAAATTGTGGAAATATATTTTGATAGGTTTTAAAATGTGAAGACTAAAAATAAATATTTTATAAAGACTAACAATAAATTTAACTTTTAAATAATTTATTTTACTGTTAAATGGCAGTTATTATTTTTATTGTTGTGAAATGTAAATTCCATAGTATATTTAAGTTTATATATGTGTGTGTATGAATTCGTTTAGATTATAATTTACTTCTATTAGTATAAATAATAATTTTTTGTCGAAATTTTAAATATTATTTGTTGTTGCAATGAGGCAACGTACACGCGACATTCTATGGTTTTTTGAATGTTCAAATAGCAATATATTAATAACGAAACAAATTAGTTTTCTTTTTCTTTCACATTCAATGGATGATTTAAGATAATTTTTTTTATCTAAAATTACCTCTTTAGATTGTTTTTTTTTTAATTTATTTAAATAAATGATTTTTATACGAATTTTATTTTTCTTTTGTATTATCTTTTTTGTTCTTTCGTCGTGCATTAATTTTTAATTTTTTCATCTTTGTGTAGTGGTCATTTTGGTTTAGATTTATAGAATAAATTTTATCTATTATAAATTTTAATTGCAATATCAATTTGATTATTGTGAATTTGTTCACATATTTATCATTGTTGTTTTTAATAACTTTGAATTTGTATTATATAGATATACTCTATAATTTAAATTAATAAATATCTTTTCTTTTGATAAAGAAAAACTTAATATATTAAATGAAAAAATACAATACTTAAGAGGTGGAACAAAACCGTACACCAACAAATGTGATTAACAACTAAAAAAATATTTAAAGTAATTGACATAAAAACCATTTCTATGACAATGTCTTAATTTCTTCGATCACAAGTAAAAAATCAGCCACCACCCTATTCAAGAAGACACAATCATTCATCAAAATTCCAAATTATCCATAATATAGAATGTCAAATTATCTTCAACCATCTTTTACCTCCTTTGGCATTAACACCAACAAATCAGAAGACAGAGAATAGATTAAACAAGTATGGAGGCAACAAAACTACCACCCCAAACCAATTATAAGCAACATACCATACGCGGAAGGAAAAATCACAGCGTAAAAACAGATTTAGCTCCAAATTCTAATAAAAGTCCACATCCAAATCCCCCACCCAACAACCATAATCCACAACCCTAATAATCCTCATAGAGACCCATGAAATAATTAAACGTCATTTACTAATTACTAGTTAATAAGGATATGAGAGACTTTAGAATTAAACAATTGTCTACATTTTTAAAAACAATAAAAATATCAAAATTATTTTCATTATTTCCAAAAATACAACTGAAATAACTAACATTTCATCGTATCTCCATAACCATTGTTTACTTCAACAATCTCTCATCAAGATACAATGAACACACATTTTATAAAATTTATAAAATGAAAACAAAATGTTTTCACATGATGTCTTGATCCCTTAAATTGAATCTATCAACATCCCCTTAAATTCACAACCTGAACCTTTCTCCATATTATTGTCTCATTGACCTCACTCACATCTCGACCACTTCATCCAAAAAATCTACATTTTTTTCCCACAATAAAAAGGTAGCTAACATGAAATTTTTTAAATATGTTTGTTCATCATCGCCAGATAACCAAGCAGGAATTAAAAAATAAAATTCTCTGAAAGCAAAAGTGGATAGGATTGATAATGCCCTACAAAGTGAGGAATAGAGTTGTATAATTCTTCTTGATATTATTTGAAAAGCTAAGAAACTTATGACAAAGAAACGGGAAAGCACACTCCAGACAAAATGATTCTATTCCTGCATTACAGTTACACTTATTGTACAAATCCTGAATGGTTTGCGAAAAAAAATTCCCACTATTTTTCAAATTTTCGAATGCAAACTAGATAATGACTACAAGAAAAGTCTACATTGCTTTACAAATTGTACTAATTTGGCGTAATTACCATGATGAAAAATCTTTAAACTCGCCACTGACAACTGCTTTTCTTTTCTTTCCTACAACGGCTGTATCGACAGCAGCAGATTCAGTTGGGCCTGGAATATTCTTAGATTTTAAGTACTTGCCAACACCGCCGCCAACAGATTCAGATGTTCCAGCACCAGGATTACTATACCATGAGCCAACCTTGTCCTGAAATGTAAGCCAAAAGAAATCCAAAGGATTAGTTAACAAAAACCTTGTAAAAGTGAGAAAAAAAAAATTAACCAATAAGAGCTATCTTAGATATTCTGGAACAAACATTTTCTTCATCATTTGCATTCTTCTCTTTGGCATTAGCTTGCTCTTCTTCCTCATCTGGTTCGGTGTAAGGATTGACAAAAATTTTGACACCTGTTATCTTGATTTCCTCCTGCAAGGAAAAAAATATGTAAGCACATAATGCATTATTTAAATTGACAGCATGGCATGCTTGATACTAGTTAATGGATCATTCAGAAGACATCAAATGTCCCAGCAAGCATTGTTGCTACATATCAACTCTTCAAATCATGAGAAAACACGCCACCATTTAACAAATAAGCTCTTAAGGCATAATGAAACACAAAATTAGTATATTGTACTCGAGATCAAGGTTGTCAAACTCTAGATCCTACCTAAGATCTTTGGGATATAAAAAAAGCGTAAATCGTAGGATCGTAAAGCGGATCTTAAGATCTCACAAAATTGACAAAATTATACCATAAAATTAAGAAAAATAACCTTAACATAAAAATTTTCATTGGTTCAATAAAAAGTCACAAGCTGAAACACAAAAGGCTATTACCATTGTCTCAAATAAAAAAACAAAACCTATCACCATCATCTAAGAACATCTAAAACTTTAATTTAACAATTCATCCAAGGCATTGTGATCAAAACCAACATCTTCCATACAATCTTTAGAAGAAATAGGAGGGAATCTGAAATTGAATCATTTAATTTAAGTTGCAGAGCAGAAAACGAACAGGAACAGTGAGGAATACAAACAGAAAACGAAACAAACAGTTGCTGCCTTCAAATCCTCGTGCTGGCTGCTGCTGCCTTCAAATCCTCGTGCACATGTCTTTTCTTTATGGGAAACAAGCAGAATACGAAGGTGAAAAGGTGCAAAACGGGCCAGAGCTAGGGTTTTTACAACCGGGTCGAAAACGGGTCAAAACAGCGTAACGGGTCAAAATGACGCCACTCCCCAGCGCGACGAGGAGCGCCGCCCCTACTCGTCCACGCGCCCGTAGATCTGGGTTGTACGAAGCTCTTTCCTTCGCTCTAACACTATTCATTCCGTAAAACGCGTAAGATCTTAGGATCCTACGCTTTAGAGCTCACTCCTAACAACAATGCTCGAGATAGCTTAAAACCTCAATGTTCACAAACAAAAATGCAAAATAATGTAATCCTAAGTGGTGTACAGGGATATGCAGTACCTATAATGAAAAAAACTTAATGAGTAAAACCCCAGGTCCAAACTAGCTAGACAGAGGCGAAGGTCAAGAACATATCCATGCAACAGATAACAGAATGTGTACGATGGCAGAAGAATCTACATTTTTTTCTAAAGCAGATCTAAATTTTGGGATCATATGTTTGTAAATACAGTTTGAAAAGAATAAAATCAAAATAAAAGGAGGGTGGGGGGACAGCCTATAGCATCATCTGTGAAAATAATATACAACTCACCAGAGGTCGGTCACTGTCATCAACAGGAACCTTTTCCATTGCTGCTAGTGTAGTCAAGCCACCGACTACTCCCCCAAAAACTGTATGTTTGAAGTTTAAATGATTTGCAGATTTGTACAAGATGAAAAACTGGGAACCATTAGTATGTGGGCCACTGTTTGCCATACTAACCACACCCCTTCCAGAGTGGACTAATTTGGAGTTGAGTTCATCCTTAAAAGGCTTTCCCCATATCGATTCACCGCCCTTACCAGTACCGGTAGGATCACCACCTTGTATCATAAAATTCCTGCATAAAATGGATTAATAGACTTCATGAATGTGACTCTTGATTTACTCCAGGGAGAACAACATAAAGGTGGTCACATACCTAATGCTTCTATGAAAAGCAACTCCGTTGTAATATCCTCGTTCACAAAGCGTGATAAAGTTCTCACATGCCCTGGGCGTTATATCACAATGCAGCTCAATGTTCAAATCACCATGTGTTGTATGCAGTTGTACATATCCCTTCTTTTTTGGATTCTTCTCAACTTTCTCATATTCATATTCATTTTTTGTAACTGGATCATATGATGTTGAAGTGAAAGACCGGGAAGCAGCACCAGTAGTGAAACGACTTTTAACCTGAAATTGGGAACTTCATTAATACATAAAATAGTGACTACCAGCCCTCTCTTCATACAATGTATAAAAAGGATCATATAATTTGATAATGCACGAGAGGTATCTAAATATGTATCACTAGGTAGGTAAAAAAAATGTATTTACGAAGCTTACCATCTTTGCATTCACTGGCGCCCTGTCACCAGCCACGTGCATAGCTATTCTGGCTGCAGTTTTATCACTTGATGAGGCTTTAGCTGCAGCTGCACTTCTACCATGTACTGAGGCAGATGCAGCATCTACAATACTAAGTGCCTGAGGAGCATTAGCAACTCCATCGGGATTCGAATCTTCTTTAACTTGTGACCTTGCAGCTAAGATGGCAGCAAGTGCAGCGGCCCTTTCTTTTTGTGCCTTGCCACCACCTCCCCCATGCAACGCAGTTTCCTTTCCTTTCTCAGTTCCAAGCTCATTAAGCATTTGCTTGATATCACCCGACATGTTTATGTTATAGGTTGGATCTGAACTCATTTTCTGTAGTTCTGAGCAAAGAAAATGTAAGTTCTTAAAGCTAATAATGAAAACAACAATAAAAGCAGCAATATCAAGACCAAAAGGAGATCAGTAGCTGACAAAAGATGGACGAGCTGTGGGCTGATCATACCTTCATCATCAATTTTCAAATTGAGTTTAACATGATCAAAATCCAAAAGAACCTTCTGGTCAAGTGCATTAGGATTCTGCACAGCACACATGCACAAGCATCCACATGATATTAAGCCAGTGAAAGATAAAGGAATATGCAGAAAAAGTTCCCATTCAAAGCCAACTCACCTGAATTGTTATAAGGTCATCCCTAGTAAATGCTTCATCAGTAAGGAGCTCCTTCCAGTTTTTATTCTTGATGTTTAACTCTTTAACAGCCTATTTCACACAAACTTATGTAAATAAAAATACTGTCTACACAAGTAAATTAGCACTGTTAACACTAAGGATCCTGAAAAAACAAACCTCATAGCAGAAGACATTTCCAGTAGTCTTGACTGCCACAATGTGTGTAAATTCAGTGAAAACTTTGTTTAGCACTGGACAGTGATATTCTCCTGCAGAGTAACAAAGAAAGGTCAGTCAGTACAAAACAGCCTGCAAACTAAATGAATATACTGCAGACATCTACCGGAAAATAATACATGCATCCCATCCACACCTTATCCTCAAACAACATAAGCAAATCCTATGTATAAAAAAATTGGTTTAAACAAAGATACGGGTCCGCAAGAATAATATCCATGTAATTTCAAAGAACAATAAAACATACTTAAGCTTATCTGACCAGTATCAGAGAATATCTCGGCAAGTCTAACTAGCAATAGAATTCATTGACAATGACAGGTTTAGTTTGGACTGTTGAAAAATAGTTACAGATATTGGCACTCAATCAGGAGTGCGACATCCAGTAGTTTCAAAGTTTTTCTCTTATTTTTTGGAATAGACCGCATATCTCCACGCAATTGCAAAAACTAATCCCAGTTCTGTCAAATAGCCTCTATTTCCGCGCTATAGCATATCGGAAATTGAACAAATCGCTATTGCTCTGCTATACGCTATTTAGTACAAAGTGTTGTTAAATAGCCGCTAATGCAACACTATAGCACTATAACGTAGCGGAATCCTTCAAGGCGGATAGGACCATGTACAAGTTCTCCCTCGAGAGTTTTTGCTCTGTTGCATTCTCAACACTGGATTTGAACTTGAGAACTACTAGTTAAGCTGAAAGAAACTCGTGTCATTGTCATGTCACCTCATCCATATGTGTTAGTCTGTAAGAACTCAGAATCTCAATTTGTAGAAAATAATATCAAGTTCTTAAATCAATTTTATGGTAGTAAGATTTACAATTTATTGTTCGGTAGAGCAGTATTAAAATCTTAGTAAATTCTTTCAAACACGCCACTTAAATAAACTTTTATTGATCGTTGTAGATTCAGTGTAGAAAGTGTGACCTGAAACAAATCCCAGACTTAAGCTATAGGCTGCATCATTACAGTGGTACAAAATCTTTCATAATTCTCCTTTATACTACAATAGTACAATGTATACTTCTAAATATTTATTTCAATCTTTTAAACTTCTAAAGCTAGTGAATGGAGCTAAATTACCAATAATTGTTTATAACATAACAGATACGTTGCACAGCATGCTGATTCTCTGACAGAGAGACTTCTCTATTCAGTGTTAAAACTTGCAAAACTGAAAGGGTCAAAACAGCTATGTATCTTCCTTCATTACAATACAATCAAAGTAACTAGAAAAGTGGCTTCAATTTTCTTCCTTTTCTTTTCAGGTAGCTTGTGGGTGTGTCACAAATGTTTACCTATTTATCTCGTAAATACCCTCACTTTCTAATCAACAAAAACCAAGGAAACAAATGTGTCACCCCATTTGACAGATCTGATGCGGTCTTTTGTAGTGTATACCTATTCAAAGAGTGAACACTATTTGCATGAAAAAGGATAAAAAACTAAAATGAATGCAACATTTAATACACTCTTCACAATAACAACAATCAAATGTTTTTCCTAATAGGTGAAGTCAGCTACTTAGAGCAACCAACACCATATTATCCTATGATGATCAATGTCTTCCATGTGCTAACTTCATGTATTAAACTCAGTGATGTAATAAGGTGGTAACATGCTGGTATGCTGTGCAGTGTTTTTTGTTCCCAACACTGAGTTTTTCCATGCCAAGACATAAGTGCCAGAATTTAAAAGTACGCCAAGTGAATTAACTAACTAATTAACTATGCTCTTACCAACTACACTTGACCAAAGATAATATTTTCATACTTAGTGCAAACCATTTGAAAAATACAACCTTTTCTTCGATGCAATAAAAATATTCCTTCATCCCCAAACATAATACGAGATACTACTATAGGCTGAACCATTTTCTGCAATATTACATATACACGCACAATTTAAATTTGTGAGCATCACTCCAATTGTATAAACAAAGGGATAACCAGCCACATTGATAACTCAAAGTCAACTTATCAGATTTAAATTTGTAGGCAAGGAAGAATTTCAATTAAAGGATCTAACACATGGTGGCACAGTCTCATACAAAGAATTAGAAAAGAATATAATAATCAACCAAATTCACAATCCAAAGATCAATTTGCAACTGTCCCCGAGCAATGAACTCAATGAAAAAATAAATAAAGCCAAAAGAATCACAAAACTGATGCAAAAGAGAAATAACCTTCAGAATTCTTGTGAAAAGTTAGTGGAATGAGATCTTGCTGCCTCAAAGGAGCTCCAGTGACAGGATGTTTACCATATTTTATAATATAAGGAGTTATGTTCCTGGAACCAAATTGCAAAACCAAATTATTATCAACTAACTACGTATTTGAATTGGCAGTGAGTTTCAGAGAATCACAGTGACACCATGATTTTAGTAAAAACTAACTTCAACAAAATCACAGAAACTTACATAACATAAAAAACTTAAAATCATGAGATAGAAAAGGATCAAAGAGGTACTTACATAACATCGAAAACGCTGCCATCAGATGTACAAACTGGAAACTCAAACGGTGTAAATGTAAGTCTGAAAAATAAAATAAAACAAATTAGTATCAAGAAAAAAAAAAGTTGAATGAAAAATTGAATGAAAGGAAGAAGCTAAAAAGAGTAAGAGGACTCACGCGCAGCAATAAAAGGGAAGGCGTTTGAAAGGGGTGCGAATTTCTTTGGATTTGGCACCTCCCCATTCCGTTGCCCATTCTGTTTTGGTTATGAACATTCGGTCTTTGCTATGCTGCTTCTTCCCCATTGTTAGGGTTTTTCTTAATCACTACTGTGTGATAGAGTTTATTACTTTCACACAATAATCTAAGAGATTGTGCTTCAGTTTCCGGCGAGACGTGCAACTCCGTAATATCGGTGTCGCAATAGCCTTCGACAATTTCGCTTCACACCGCCGTAAGGAGTATTTCTGGGTGGGGCTGGCCACGAGTTCGGTAGAATTGAGGGAAATTTTGATCCAATCAACTAGAGTTTTTGAATTTTGATTTAGATATGTTTTTTTCCAACAAATATACTATTTTTTCCTTTTATCTATGATAATTTTTTTTTTTAGTCTTTGGCGTTTTGTATTAATATCTACAAAAAAAATTTTGAAAAAATCGTTACAGAATTTATTTATATTAAAATTAATTTTTGGTGATAAGTAGAATATTTGATTTTAGCATTTGAAATAAATACTAAAATAATATTACATTGACCAATTTCAATATGAATACATTTTACATAGACTAAAACAAAAACTAAAAAGACAAAATAATAATTTACAATGACTAAAAATAAAATAATCTTTTTTTACACGGACTAGAAACAAAAAATGATAAATTTATAAAAAAATAAAAACATATTTAAATATTAAATTTAATATTCTTGAATAATGAGATAGAATTTGATGATAACTAATATCTTGACTTAACTAGATCAATGTAATATTGATGTATTTGAACTTATATGAAAATAAATCAATGTAATGGTATCAGATAGAGCCAATATTTTCGTTAGTTATTTTTTATCATGATTGTTTAAGATGACAGACACCAAATTAAAATTTAGCAACATATGGCCACTCAAACTTAAGGGGTGAACAAGTGTATGAATGCCCCCATTGTAACCAAACCCAAACAATAGCAAGTGGTTAGGGTGGACTGAATTTTAGTTTTACACCAATTGTAATAGCTCATTGAAATTAACAGCACTTAAAGTCCTATATGGTCGAGATCTTCCTTATTTGCTGAAAGATCCATCACTAGTTAAAAAAAGTCAATGTATTGACTCAAGAGAGGGACCATATCCTCCATGACTTACAAGAAAACTTGGTGAAAGGTCAAGCACATATGAAATATGAAAGCCTATATAGATCAATCCATATGTCCTATTACTTTGACCACATGTGATTGGGTTTATTTGATATTGCAACCTTACAAACTGAAATCTCTTGCTAAGAAATGTAATGAAAAACTGAACCCTCGTTTCTATGGACCATATCATGATAGTCAAGCGCATTGGTCCCGTTGCTTCTGAATGAGCATTACTAGCAGAGAGTACAATACGTCTTGTTTTTCATGCCCCACTGTTGAAGAAAGCCATGTCTCCTTCAGTTACTCCACAAAAGACTTAGAACTTCAAGTATTCCCTGCTGCAGTTCAAGTTGTCCGTAAAAATTGCAATGACTCTGTTGAGGTGCTTATTTAGTGGCAGAATCTTCCAGCATTTGAAGCCACATGGGAATTAATTGATATTATCAATGAGCAATTCCCTTCATTTCACCTCAAGGACAAGGGGACTCTTTTGAGGGGGTAGTATTGTTAGACCTTTCATTAAGGAACAGTACAAAAGGTGAGGTAAAAAATACCACAACTGACTTTGGCCCAGTTGGTGGCAGTTGTATTTATATAAGTCAGTAGTTGCAGTTATGTTTTATTAATTAATTATGTTTGTCTAAGTTGTGTATTTTTGCATTAAGAATAAAGAGAAAAATGGCAAGGATAGTTGGTTATCTGGAAATTATTAGAGTGGTTATTTGGGAGGAAGAAAACCAAGCTCTCGAAACTAGGTAGGTATCGGGTCCTATGCATTCTTTCTTTGTAATATTTTCATTCTACTTAAGGGTATAATTGTGTGATTGAGAATCTTTCTCCAAATGACTAGTATTTAATAAAATCAGTTGTTATTCACAAATATATCTAATTGGTACCCGTTTCTATCACAATATTAACCATTACTTTAGTCTTTAAATAAGCCAATAGTTTTTGGGTCTTATTATACCAGCAGACCAGAATCGAGTATTTAAGTAGAAATGTCAAAGCAATGACTCCAAGTGACTAATTGCGGATAGATGTTACATTGGATAGCAAACAAATCTTCACAACTTGTACCAATATGACAAACATTTGATTGCCAAAACATACGGATAATATACATTTAAATCTTACTTTCTTTTAATTACACCATAGTACCAATCAAGACCAACTCATTCCTCACAGATCCACCTCACCTAATGCCACCTATATAGTGAAGTCATAAATACAACATGAATATGACTCTATCTGCCTCGGATGAAACCAGATGCATAGTTAGCAACGAATTCCTTGAAGCTTGGAGAAGCAGTTTTTTGTGTGCCCCAGACTTGTTGTACAACAAACAAGAAAGACCCAATTCAAGCATAGTCAGGCCCGCAAGTACCCATTCTTCTCCAAGTAGGATATTACTACTTCTGCCGCATTACTTGGAGACATACAGTCACTTCCTTTTTGCTGCTTCAATAGGATCTGCAAGAGAATGCAAAAGTGTAATCAATTTAATGAAACTTTAGCAGAGGTTTGATCAAGGAAAAACAGAGTTGGATTACTCTGACATCGCGTTTTTAAGATCAAATTTTCCTTTCAAGATTGGTGGATCCTGGGCGTAGAGAACTAAAACACTCTCATAGAAGGTTAGAATGGTATATACAATAGTTCATCCCTCGTTAACAACAATAACATTTCTACAATGCAATAAATACACACCTCACAACTACATGGAGGTTCATATGGATCATCTATCCCTGTGAAACCTGCAGATTTCCAAATAGATAATTCAATAATGATGCACAAATCAATCTGCAGTAAAAAGATAAATAACCATATTTTATAAAGCTAAGCAGCTAAAGCTAATATAGTTAAATAACAACCCAGCATAAACATGATTGTTAAACATAATACCTAGAAGATGCCGTGTAAATATAGTTGTGATGCACAAATAAAAAACTAAGATACCTTTGATCATTCCAGCTCGAGCAAGCTTGTATAGACCTTTTGGGTCCCTTGCTTCACACACAGCTAGTGGCACGTCTAAGAAAACCTACAACATGTATGGGTTGAGGGATGTAAGATTGCATAGGCAATGAAGAACATCTTGTCTTGTTCAATAATTGTAGTGTCCACTATTTGTCAGCACTTAACAGATGCCAAAGTACCTGCATAATTTGGTTCACCATAACAAAATGTACCTCAATAAAATCTCCTTTGGGCAGTAAAGCCCTGCAAGCATCCCTATCCTTTTGGTATGGTGATATTAAACTGGCGATGCAAATAACTCCTGCATCTGCCAAGAGTTTGGCTACTTCACCTGAGACACCATTCATGATGTTAGACTACCCATAAATAATATAGCAAAAATGGTGCAAGATTGAAGAAAGTGGGTAGTAACTCACCAATCCTTCGTATGTTCTCTGAACGATCTTCTGCTCTGAAACTAAGATCGCGGTTTAGACCATGTCGAATATTGTCCCCATCAAGGATATAAGTTAACTTTCCTCTCAAGTGCAAGCTTCGACTCAAAGCGCATGCAACAGTGCTTTTTCCTGAAATCAATGTCTAAGATTCTAATTAATCAGATGGAGAAATAGTGCAGGTATATACTATCTAGAAGAATGAAAGGTACTGGAATATGTTGATATTCTAAATAAACTGAACATTATTGCTTTCACTTTCTTGTTTCACTATCTGTAGATGTTCTACAGCAGTGACAGTTATAATTATAGTTGGAAAAAATAGTCAAACTACTTCAGGAAAGGTGGAACAATCATTCATAACAAACTTTGTTGCCTTATGTTTTGAAAGCCAAGAAAATTCATTTGGATTGACATGTTTTTCTGATCTATAGCCAAAACAACAACATTTTGTTTTATTTTTTGGTAACAACACAAAGTCCAATTTTGATTTCACATGAGTAAGTGCAACTAAACTATAAGTCATAAACTAAAAGCAGAGCTTGATAAATAAGTATAGATCTCGGTTCGAAGGAAGATCAACAAAGGATCAGTATTCAGTACACTACAGCATTGTAATTTAGGACTCTACAATGCAAAGCATAAGCCATCTACATAGACAGAATACAATCTAATGGAAAAAATGATAGAAGTACATGTCCCATCTTAAAGTGCTTCAGCTGGATAGACAGATATATAGTCTAGAGTGTTTATGCATTTTATCCTCTTTCACATGATATATATCAAGTATTCTATGTCATATATAAACCAAAAATGTGAAAGTATGCACCTATTTTGTTATGTACTAGTTAAAAACTGCCGGGTTATTAGTGTGTTCGTCATATTATTCCCATCAGGAAAAAATAGCATGCAGTTGCAATGGTCAGAAAAAAGAGAAGACAAAACTGGTACATGGAAGAAAAATAGCAGAGAATGGTACATTGTAAACAAGACGTTGCAGCAGTTAAACTATTTAATCATACAACAACATGAGATATTTCAAAAGTGAGTGTTAATTGTTTCTGCATGTGCGTATCCTGTAAGACAAATGCCTGCATATTAAAAATAAAATCAAATGCAAGAACTACAAATCAAATCACCAATGAATCCTCGACACATTAAGGACTGATTAACAGAACCAGGACTCTGTTATTGCACACAACTGTGTGCTTATTACAGAGCTTGAAATCAATGAACTACGGCAAACATGCAGAAACAACTATTATCTAAAACGAAACTGAATTTCACAAACCTGAACCACTGAGACCAGTTAACCAAATGACACAGCCTTTTTGTTGAAGTAGTTGTTGTCTATCAAGCTTCTGGATTGGACAATCGTGCCACAAAATGTTTGTTGAATTCCCTTTTTTCGACAAATTGCTAAGATTTTTACCTAGCTAGATCATAGCTGGATTAAAGATTTGAATTATCACTCTTAAGATCATATAATCATGCCACTCATAATTAGAAACTACCACATATTGTCTGCCTTTAATTCTGCTGTGACAAAAACGGATTTCAAGTAAATCAATTTTTGTTAAAAGTGAATTTAATGTAAAATGATATGTATTTTGATACATTCATGTATAAGTGAATGTATCAAGTGTGTTGAACAATAAATTTGAGTGTTAAAAATTATGTTTGGAGTCAAAAGCTGTAAATCATACTTTTAAGTTAGAATCAATTTTAGGGACAAAACCAATTTTAATTGCAGCACTCAAATATGTCTAAATCAATTTTAAGTATTTGGAATCACTTTTTATTCTCTCTATCACCAAACCAAACACACACTTAACTATTTTTGTTCATTTGGAAAATCACCTTGATAGCCTTTGCCCCTGATCTTGAACGAGCGTCCACCGCAGAACCATTAGATTTAGATCCAGATTCAAACTGCATTTGAATCCAACGGTTCTGAAGCAGCTGCACCGTATGAGGTGCTAGTGCTAGAATCTTAAACACGTCTATTGTAAAACATAAGAATATTCCTTACACGATTCATTACACACATTTGAGTATTCGAATAATTTCTGTTTAGCATGCATGACATAAATAGAATCGTGAAAACATCAATTGAAATTAATAGAAACTACTAACAATAACAATAAACTAAAAATATAGTACCAGAAAATGCAGAAGAGTGATTAGTGAAAGATGAATCAGGTTCATTTTTGACGCAGTTTCGTTCATTCACAAAAATCCCCTGGTATTTAGAAGCACCGTTACCGTCATCGGCAAGAGACGATTCATGATCCTCCTTCGCCGTGATCGGCTTCGATAATCTTTTACGACAACGACCTGATCCAACGGCATTAAACCCGTGGTGGAAATTAACAAATCCTAATAACTTCTTCTCCACCGTCGATGTCTCGCATTCGATGTTCTGGAACATTCCACCGCCACACGGTGAACGCAGTGCTTGTACGGAACACATTTTCACAGGCAGAAAATAATAAGTGAAAGCGGTTTGGTACGACGCGCCAGAGGCTCAGGCTCCGTAACGGTTTATATATACTTTTCAGTTAGTGTTCCGTGGCGCAACTATTGTAATTTTAATTTTAGTTTTAATTAATAATACAACTCTTAACAAGTATGAGAAACAAAGAAAGCAGCGATAGAGACATGGTTCGTTATCGTTTAGTGGTGGATTAGTGGTAGAAGAAGCTACGTATCCTGTGTGGTCACGTTTAGTGGAAAAATGATTAGGTTGGTGTGTGTGGCGGAATAGAGAATGGGGTTATTTTAGTTTTTAATTTGGAGTGTGTGTGGGATTTCCAATTTGTGCGTGCAGCCACATCAGTAATCACGATATATATATGATTATCTGAGATATCTACCTGTTTAGCACTTTAGCTTCATTCCATTGTAGGGTATTTTATGTATCCTACAACTTGCATGTGTTACCAATTATTCTTCTTCGATACAACTATAGACAGCTGCAGTTGTTTGTGATAAAACTCAAGCCATTGCAATTTGTTAAGGGGAATAAATCTAAATATATAATATTATATTTGAAGTTAAAAATCAATTTTAAATATAAAGAATCAAAGATTATACCTTTGAGTTAGAGTTTGTTATGAAAGATAATCAATTATAAATAATTAAATATATTAAAATTTATTTTACACCACTAAAATCAATTTTTACTAACAAAATCAATTTTAACTTTAATTTCAACTTACTTTTACCTAAAATTAATTTTATAACATAACCAAAGACACACTTGATGGATGTTGGTGAAAATATGACACATCCTTTATCTTTATTGAAATTATGAGTTGATGTGACCATTGGCAAAATGAGGCGTGCCTTGATTAAGTTAAATTTATAATAGTGGCAGAATTAGATATTAATATTTAGAGAAGTTTGAATCAAAATTTTAATATTTATATACAAGTAAAAAAAGATATTTTGGTTTTATAGATGTGTGAGCTGCGACAATATAATTTTAAATGTATTAAAATTAAATGTATCGGGTCCAGGGAGGACCATCACGGCTCCTCTCCTCTCGAGAATTCATACATCCCTTATCAGTATATGGACAGCTATCTCTCGAGCACAGAGGGTTGCCCAAAAGCAGTATATAAGGCATACCCAGTAAAACTTACAATTAAACCATATATAGAGATGGCAATTAGGTTTGCTGCTTCCATTATTATATAATATTGCAACTACAATGGATCTGGATCTATATGGTAAGATCCTTTATTTACAGCGGAATGATATACAAAGTCAACAGATCTCAATGAAAAAAAAATAAAAATAGGATTGATGGCTACACAAACTGTTGAGGGTAGTTCTAGATCTGGTCCAAGACGAACTCTTGTAGGAGATTTATTGAAACCATTGAATTCAGAATATGGTAAAGTCGCTCCGGGGTGGGGAACTACCCCTTTGATGGCTATTGCAATGGCTCTATTTGCAGATTTTTTTTAAGAATTTTATGAATTAAATTGACTAAAAAAAAATATTTGAGAACTATATTAACGAATAAAAAGATATATTTAAATACCAAAATAATTAACAAAATACACGTTTAATTATATTTGTATGTATTACTTAATAATTAACTTATCATATGACTATATAATTCTTAAATATATATAATTTATGAACCTTTTAAAACTTGGGGCCGTGGCACCTGGGCATCCCCTCGGTCCTTCCTTCCCTCCGCTCTGTTTATAGTCTTTTTTGTTAAAAAAATAAAATATTTATTCATTTAAATTAACAGAAAATATCAAATACAACACAAATTCAACAGTACTAAAATTGAAAATTATGAATTATGTCAAATTAGTTTCCTCATAAAATTAGTTTTAGGGAATTATTTGATTTTTTCAATAAAAATAATTATAGCTATAAATTTCATGTTATTATTTAAAAAATAATAATTATTTCATTGAATAAAGAATAATGATATTGTAAATAACATTATTTATATGAAGAATAAAACTTAAGTAAAGAAGAAGAACTACGCCAAAACTCAAAATTTGATATATGTAAATTATATATATAAATTAAAATGTAACAACATGATGAGTATCAAATAGATTTATTGATCAACTGGTTAATGAGGCATTCATCATTTACTTTTGATTAGATTCTAATTGAATCTATTTTTTTATGTTAGAAGTTATTTTAGAAAATGATGCTCGAGACTTTAGTTTGTCTCATGTGATTTACAGTGTAATTTTTCCTTTCATGTAAAGATAATTAAAGAAATTTAAAATTATTATAAATTTTTAGTCTTGAATAATTTAAGAAAACATTAAGGAAAAAAAAAAGAAATGAAATAAAAAAAGTGACAAATTGATACAAAATACACAACTATGACTTTGAGTCTTTGACCTATCAGAACAAAACAAAAAATCGTAAAAAAAATAAAGACGAATTTTGATTTTTGACAGCAAGAAGCATAAATAAACATGAAACAATGATAAAATATGTTTTGAATATTCTCCCATGAACAGCAACATTACTCTGAAATCAATCAGTCACAATGATTGGCGATCCTTTAATTTGATGCAGTACTTGATATCTTGAATGTATTCTTAAGCCCAGTAATAAACCTATGCCGAAAACTTGTGGTATTCTTAGGAGTACCACCATTCCCATCATGACATGATCCTTGAGAAGAATTAACATTATAATTATACTTAACCATTTCATTATTTTTCTTTGTCATGATGTTACCAACCACAAACCCTGAAGACGAAACAGAGCCTCTTCCACCTCTCTGTATTTTACTATTCTCATTATCAATTGGAACAAAATGAAAACTTGCAGAACGTTCTGAGTTCAAAACACTATCCCTCCGCTCTTTCGCTTTCTCTTTTTCTTTTTCCTTTTTTTCCTCAGCTTCATGGTCTTGAAGAATCTTCTTCATTCCACTAAGCTCTTTCTCAAGGCTTTGAATACGAGAGAAGGTGGAATTCATGGCTTCTTTTAGCTGAGCTGTTTGGCGCCGAGCCGAGTCGCGCTGGAGAAATTCTCTGAGTGAGGTTCGTTGTACTTCTAGTTGTTCTTGAACATTACCGGTAGAAGTAGTAGTGGCCGCTGCTTCGGTAATTGTGCGGCGAGTGGTGAGGTGCTCTACAAGAATTGCTCTAACTATGAATCTTAGGGGCATTATGGGGTTTTGAACACAATCTACTAGAGTACGAGGTGACAGCTTTGTACAATCTATTGAATTGCATATTTCTGTTTTCTGTTCCTCAGCTAGTTTACCATACTTGTTTTCCTTCACATATAGCAAAACACAAAATTCAGTACTAACTAGACTCCAATATTATTACTATGCTACTACTTACTCAAATATAAATATAAACAAAAATAATTAATATTTTGTTGTTTATTAATCTTTGTGCTAATATAAATAATCATAAAAAAAAAAAAAAAAAAAAAAAAAAAAAAAAAAAAAAAAAAAGAGAGAGAGATGACGAATGAGCGTACCTTCAAATAAAGATGGACCAAGTTGTATAGAAAGTCATGGTTACGTAACCTTCCATTAAGCGAATAAACGACCATTTGAAAATCTCGAGGCTGCATTTCCACAACGACATCCAAAACACTATCATCCACATTGTCGTTTTCCCAAATAAGCGCCTCAATACATCTACTCGCAAGCGACGCTGTCGTTTCAGCATCAGGAAACAGAGCCAAGCACGAACGCATAATCGTCGACGCGTCAATGCAAACAATTCTCTCAAAATACGATTCCGCCACTTCACGCAGATTATCTCCTTCCTTCATTCCCAGCAACTCCGACGCCGTTATAACGGCGGCTACGTTTATCGGCGATAACTGAATTTTGCGCCCGTAACAGAATTCTGCCACTAAGTTGAAAGTCTCGGCCGTTATGTTTAACGGTGGGGAGAGAGTGAAGTCAAAGACTCCCGTTAGATGTCGTTTAAGATATAAGCTTCGTGGTATGATACGATCCTGAAAATGAAAAAGACGCGAGAGGAGCTGAAACAGAGTAAGGCGTATGCGACATGTCGTTTTATGATCAATACTATACAATACAAAGTGTATTATGTGTTGCGCATATTTTATAAAAGGAATGTCTTAATTTGTTTGTATTTTAAAAGCGAGACTTTAAAGACCTTTTCAGATAATAAAACAAAGCGTTCTTCAAAGTGAAAAAGCTTTGCTAAATTAACATCTAGTGATTGTATTTTTTACAATTATGCCAATTAGATAGACGTTGTTTCTTACTTTTCATTTTCTAAAAAAACATCAAATTATAAGATTTTCATTATTCTTGCCATCTTGATCTCAACTGTGAGATAAAGTGGAATGTCTCTCACGTCCTAGATTGCATAATTTATAAAAATGTGTGATTTTATAAAATATGGAATCTAAAATCTAAGAGCAACCAATCATTTTCATTCTTGAAATTGTACAAGTCGTTAATTTAGAATCTCAAATTTATGTTCTATTAAATTATTTAAAGTCAAACAAAATATTTTCTATCATCTATTTTAGAAGGCGTTTTTTTGACTACAAATTAAAAAATTCAAAAAATATCTTAAGTGAAATTAGATAATTTAATAGAACAATTTTATATTTTATAACTTCAAGACTTAAAATAATGATTTACTCAAGACCTAAATCTAATAGTTTATGCTAATGAACCATTTGTTTTTTTTTAGAACGGACAAATTGATTCTAAAAACAGAACAAAATTGTTCATGTATATGAAACCAAAGTCTGGTTTCAATTGAGTACTAATACATGTACCTGCGTGTCAAAATTGTTTTGAGCAAATTACAGTTAGAGAGTAGTGTCTGCTACTGTTGGTGTGATATATTTTTCCTAGGGTTGATAGATTCATAAAGCCTGTTTGGTAGGCCATACCACTTTTAATTGGAATCTAAGTTGCAGTACAATGCTTAATTCATCATGTCAAATCTTATAATTTGAAACAAATTCTACCTCAATAATTGGAATCGTTTTAAGTCATGATTCCACACCAACCCTAAATTAGCAAATTTTACTATAATTCAGCCTTACATTCATATCAATAGTCACAGTCTTACGGTTACAAGACTATGACTCTTAATTAAAAATTAGTGCACCACTAAAAACAAAAAACAAAAAAGAGTCATAGTCTCTTTCGGTTACAGCTAATTCAGAGACTGTTTGGTTGAATTAATTTGATCCAAAACACTAAAACAAAATCAAGATATAATATGTACACAATTTTGATGGAAAAAACAAAAGAGGATATTAAATTAAAAGAATTATGCTAAATATTACTAGTAAAGCAAATTATGTACTAATACTAAACAACAAATAATTAACAAAGTGGCATCAATTGTTAATTAACAAACCTTGTGGAGACGAAAACAAGTTCCTTCTACACGTATCAACACATCTGTTTCACATCCAGAATCGATAGTCCTAAATGAAATCATCATAACTTTTTTTAATTTAAAGGGGAAAATATAATTCTGGGGCAGGGGAAGTAATATAGTATAGTATGTTATGAATTTGAATGTGTAAATGAATTTTTGTTTTTAAAAAAGAGAGAGAAAAATAAACAGAAAGGAGATAAGAAGAAGAAGAAAAGAAAAAGTACGAACCAAGCATTTACTGTGGAGTGAAGGGATGGAGGAGAAGAAGAAAAGGAAGGTGAAAGTGAAGGGGAAGAAGAGGAAGAGAATTCACGTTCTTCCTCGTAGATGGTTTCAATAACACCGAATTGGTTCCAACCCTTCATCTGTGTCTCTTGTCCTTGCTTTCAACTCCTTTGAATTCAATCACACTCTACATTCACACTTTTCAATATTGTCTCAATAATAATAATAATAATAATAATAATAATAATAATAATGTTTGCTACTGCTATTTCAATTTCAATGGAGTACGTTTCGGGAGGTCACATTAAATATGGTTTGGGAAGGGTATTAATGATACATGTGATCACTCTTAAATGCTCACTTCAATTTCGTTTTGCTTATTTCATTTTTTTTTTATGTCAAGATAATACAAATAAAAACCCAAAACTTCGGATGCGGACAAAAATGTTTCTGCTATGGTTTAATTTTTACTCATCAAATGTCATTAAGAATAAATATATTCTTTAAGAAATAAAAAATAAAAATTTTAAATTGAAAATAGCAAAATTTAAATTTTTAAAATGTTTAATACATTGAATAAAAAAAAAGAGTTGAATACACAACTCTTTGAATAAATTGAAAACCAAGTTTTTAGGTAAACAATACAATCATACTTTGTAAATATTTTTTCTGTTAATGAGAGATTCTAGGATTAGAATTTTAATTAGCTCATAAAAGAATTTGAATAGGTTCATCTTAGACTTAAAAAACAATACATATATCTAGTACATATCATACCACAAATTACTACCGCTACTTGTAATGACATACTCCTTAAAAAGATTCATATATCTAGTTTTAATATTTCAGTTATCATATTTATAATAATAAAATAAATCAATAATAATTAATATATTTTTGTTTATTGATTTATTTTTGTTTATCGACTTGTATCTTTTTCTATTTCTTTCTGAATGAAGTATAATTGTAACATATTTTTTATAAATATATAATATAATTTATCATTTATTTACTTATTACGTATTCTAATAATATCCGAAATTACGTAATTTAATTTTGGGTGAAAAGAAGGAGGGGATAGGTCCATTAAGTATTTATTTATATAATACCATATGAACTAGAGTCACCGACGAAGCACTAGATTGAAAGTCAAATTATTTTGTTCTTCTCATCTCACGGGGAAGTTGTAGCCCTTTAGATGATGCAATAACGGAAGCCAAGCGATTTCCTTTTCCTTTTTATTTTTCCTATAATATAATTTGAAGAGCTAATTAGCTGATTACCCCCATTGGAGCGTTTCTACTTTCTACTCTTAAACTTTGATGTAATCATATAATAAGAAATAAATACTCATGATGCAATTTAACATTACTTTCCATTATGTGAAATTAACTCCGAAATCGTAACTATCATTGCTAATATAGATGTACTACTAACACAAATATATATATATATATATATATATATATATATAT
>JBBPBP010009780.1:3419708-3442482 GCA_037974735.1 Cicer chorassanicum
CACTTTTTTTTTCAGTATGTTTGTTCTACCAAAAATAATTTTATTTAAGACTATTTAAAAATTAAATATAAATATCTATTACGTTGAATATCAACTCTTATTAATTAACTTTTACTTGTGAAAATTTATTTAAACTCAACTTCTGTTGAAACAGTTTCACTTGTTAAATAAAATAGAAAAAAATTAACTTCTTTACACTTCATTTTTACTTCTATTCAACTAAACAATTAAAAATAATATAATTTTTAACTTGTTTTCTTCTATTCACTTGTATTCTTTTTATCTTCTTTGTTTTTATTTCGAAACTAAACACGTCAAAATGACATGACCTCATAGGAATGGTGCAATTGGTGCCTTATTTTGAAAAATGAAAAACAGAAATAAAAAAGAAAAAATAGATTTAATTGTAATTTTGGTCTATTTATTTTTATTAATTTATAAAATTGATCATTTTTAATCTCTCAGATTTTTGAATTAAAAAATAATAATTTTATATTTTTTAAATAACATGAGATCAATTATATGATATAGAATAATCTAAATGTATTAATTATTCATATGTCATTAATTAAATTACAAATATGAATAATTTTTGAATTAAAAGTTAATTTTTTACGGTGTTTTATTTTATTTTTATAAATATTAATAATTCTATATCAACGTATCATATGAAACGTTATTTAAAATATGCCATGTTGTCATTTTTTATTAAAAAAATAGTAAAAATAAAAAGACTAATTTCGTAAATTAGTAAAAATATAGTGACTAAAACTGTAATTAAACTTAAAAAATAAATAATATTATTGGGACAAATATAAAATACTATTAGAGGTTATATTTTATTTTTTATAAAATATTAAAAAATTATATTTATGTTATATTTTATATCTTTGCATTTTAATAACGTTAATTTTATAAAAAAATAAACGAAAATAGTAAAGTTTCTTTCTTATCAGACCGTTAGGGCAAACATTTTGCTTTTTGGATAAGGTTTTTTGTTACAATGCTTTTCCAAAAGTAAAAGGCAGGTCCGAGTCGTTAACGTTCTTTCCGCGTTGGTTTTTTATGCTCGGAAAAGGACAACGTCCTTTACGCGTTTTGGCCTTTTGGGTGAATGAATGATTGATCACTGATAAGTCTGATATACACCAAATTTACTTTTACGGAGGAAACGCGTAATGGATTCAATTTGGAACCAAAAATCATTTTTCATTTACGTATTCATTACAACAAGGCACAAACATTCTTGTTCATAGTTGTAAAAAAAACATTCTTGTTCATAGAAAAACAATTCTTTTATGAATGGATAATAGTAAATTGACAAAAAATAAATAATAGTAAAAATAATTTAATTTATTATTCCGTTTGTCTCAAAATAATCGTCACAGTTGATAATTTATTCACACGGATTAATAAATATGATAAATGAATTAAAAAAATGATAATTTTACGAAACTACTAAAATTAACTATTAATTTATTTTCATTGTCATAAATATAAAATACAGAATAATAAATAAAAAGTGATACAAATAATATTAATTAGAAGAAACAATTAAAATAAAATAATTAAATTTGCATTAAAAATCAAATATAAAAATTATTTTAAAATAAAAATTATTTTTTGTAAATGTGACAATTATTTTGAGATTATCGGACTAAAATCTATAAAATGTCTATAAACTCATGTTTTTACTTTAACAAAAATATCTATAAAAAATTAATTTTCAAATGAATTAGTTAGATCCAATCTTTTGAGGTTTATATTTACATTTTGGAGATTAAGTTAGTATATGTGTTTAGATCCAACTCTTTTGAACTTAAGGTATTTGGCTTGTTTATAAGCATGTTTTATTGGAATCAAACTTAATTCCCTTCAACTAAATTAAGCATTTCCCTTTATTAGAAGAAGAAAAATAAAGCCGTTGACCCCTCCCTCCACATGAAAACAAAACTATAGAAACCACATTTTTGGCTTTTATTAGTATATATATAGAGTTAGGAATACGGTACACCCCCAATACCAACCTCTCTTTCCACGAAAGTATCTTTCAATTTCAAACTTGGTGTCTAACCTCTTCATTACTCGGTCATTTCCTATACAAATAGTAGAAACCAACTTAACATTTATTTTTATAACAAAACAACATTCATTCATTCATATATAGCAAGCAAAGGTGTTTAATTAATTTATTGTTGGATGATGGAGGATTATTTACAAAAGAATTTTGGAAGAGTAAAGTCGAAAAACTCATCTGAAGAAGCTCTTCGAAGATGGAGAGAAGCATGCGGAGTTGTAAAGAACCCCAAAAGACGCTTTCGTTTCACTGCCAATCTCGAAAAGAGGGGCGAAGCTGCTGCTATGCGTCGTACCAATCAGGTTTCTATTTTTTATTTTATTATTATTATTATTTTAGATATATAAATCACTCTGTTCTTATTGTTAATTAAATTATTTGAAAGATACTTTCCCATTGGTTTATTGTTTACACAATTATTATTATTTTTTAATTTATAGTACACTGGACTAGTCAACATTTGTGATATATGGCATATATTTGTGTGTTGTTATTATTTGTCGTGTCGTTAAGTTTTGGAGACATTGTTTTGGAGATATGGAATATATGATTCTAATTTTTTTTTTTCATACTAAAATCATTTGAAACTTTGTGGATAGTTTCCTTTTAAAGTAGAAGTTTATGGTTTTTTGTTTTTTCCTCAGATGACTTGATCACAGTGAGTTTGACAAAAATAAGGGAAACGAATGTGGCTGTAACTTAATCCATATTCGTTTTTTCTTGCGTTTGTCAAACAAACACGTCATATCATTGTCTCAACCGTAAGGATGTGGAGGGCTCTAACCTTAGATTTTTGAGGTTTTTATGTACCAACTAATGTTTGAGGTTTCTAATTAGTTTTCAAAAGTTCAAATTTTAGCCAAGATACCACTATTACATGCTCTCAGCTCTGGCATTACCTCCCTTCACATGTTCTTTTGATTTCACGACTGTAAAGTTCAAGACTGCTGCCAATATCTCATTCTTACCAGAATATATAAAAAACACAAGCATGTCCTTGACTTTAAGAATTTGTATATTCTAGATCTTGAGCTTATCTAGTTCATAGTTTAGCAATTAAAATGTTGATACATTCCATAAAAGAAAAACAAATGATGAACATAAATGCATAAATTAGCTACTCTGGAGTTTTGAATTTGATATTGTTGATGATGGGCTATGGACATTTTGAATATCAGCCATAAAATGCTTTTTGCCAGCATACAAGTAAAGTAATAAAATTTAACCTTTTCAAATTTTTTATGGAAGCATCAGATGGAAGCTGACCAACATGTTGATTACATGTCATCCACTGTTATCAGTTTCAATAAAGACCTAAGCGATCTTGTTTTCCTTTTGTACACTTGCTTATCCAGTATAAACAACACTCATGTGCTCATTAACTCTGAAAAGTGTTTTTCTTAGTATATGATTTGAGAATACTTATAAAGTACTATAAACAGTGATTCCTCAGTTTTCTCTTCAATGCATATAAATAGAATGTGACATCTTCCTGTTTTATTTCTCAAAGACTCATTCTCTCCTTACTGCAGGAGAAGCTGAGGGTGGCAGTTTTGGTTTCCAAAGCAGCATTTCAATTTATGCAAGGTAAGTTTCTTTGTCATTATTCTCATAGCTTATTAATATCAGGGCCAGTATGTTTACTTTTGATCATATATCCACAGGCGCGCAACAAAGCGAATACAAAGTGCCAGAGGAAGTTAAAGATGCAGGATTCCAAATCTGTGGTGATGAATTGGGGTCTATTGTTGAAGGCCATGATGTAAAGAAGTTGAAATATCATGGTGGGATTAATGGCATTGCCGAAAAGCTTTCTGCATCAACCACTGACGGGCTCAGCGTTAATCCTGATTTGCTGAATAGGAGACAAGAAATATATGGAATCAATAAATTCACCGAAAGTCAAGCTAAAAGCTTTTGGGTTTTTGTTTGGGAAGCCCTTCAAGATATGACTCTCATGATACTTGGAGTGTGTGCTCTTGTGTCTCTGATAGTTGGCATTGCAACAGAAGGATGGCCCAAGGGGGCTCATGATGGTCTTGGAATTGTTGCAAGTATCTTATTGGTTGTCTTTGTGACAGCAACAAGTGATTATCGGCAATCTTTACAGTTCAAGGATTTGGACAAGGAGAAGAAGAAAATTTCCATTCAGGTCACAAGAAATGGATATAGGCAGAAAATGTCTATATATGAGTTACTTCCTGGCGATATCGTGCATCTTGCCATTGGTGACCAAGTCCCTGCTGATGGACTATTTCTTTTGGGATATTCTGTGTTGATCGACGAGTCAAGTTTAACAGGAGAGAGTGAGCCTGTGGTTGTGAACACTGAAAATCCATTTCTTCTTTCAGGAACCAAAGTCCAAGATGGATCATGCAAGATGTTGGTTACCACAGTTGGAATGAGGACTCAATGGGGTAAGTTGATGGCTACTCTCAGTGAAGGTGGTGATGATGAAACCCCGTTACAGGTGAAACTTAACGGAGTGGCAACCATTATTGGGAAGATAGGCCTATTCTTCGCCATTGTTACTTTTGCAGTTCTGGTTCAAGGACTTGTGAGCCTTAAACTCCAACAAGGAAGCTTCTGGAGCTGGAATGGGGATGATGCTTTGGAGATGTTGGAGTTCTTTGCAATCGCGGTCACTATCGTTGTTGTTGCTGTTCCAGAAGGGCTTCCATTAGCTGTGACATTGAGCCTTGCATTTGCAATGAAAAAAATGATGAATGATAAAGCCCTTGTCCGAAATTTGGCAGCTTGTGAGACAATGGGATCAGCCACAACTATATGTAGTGACAAAACTGGGACACTAACAACCAATCACATGACTGTTGTGAAAACATGCATTTGTATGAAGAGCAAGGAAGTAAGCAACAAGACTTCTTCTAGTCTGTGCTCTGAACTCCCAGAATCTGTTGTTAAAATGCTGCTACAGTCAATATTTAACAACACAGGAGGAGAGGTCGTGGTTAACAAAGACGGGAAACATGAGATTTTAGGAACCCCGACCGATACTGCAATATTGGAGTTTGGCTTGTCATTAGGTGGTGATTTTCAAGGAGAGAAACAAGCATGCAAGATTGTTAAAGTTGAGCCATTCAACTCTACTAAGAAAAGAATGGGTGTAGTGGTGGAGCTCCCTAGTGGAGGTTTAAGAGCTCACTGTAAAGGTGCTTCTGAAATAGTTCTTGCTTCCTGTGACAAAGTTCTCAATTCAAACGGCGAGGTTGTCCCACTTGATGAAGAATCAACTAACCATCTTAAGACTACAATAAACCAGTTTGCTAATGAGGCACTTAGAACTTTATGCCTTGCATATATGGAATTGGAGAATGGGTTCTCTGCTGAAGACTCCATTCCTGTTACTGGATACACTTGTATAGGAGTTGTTGGTATCAAAGATCCTGTTCGTCCTGGTGTTAAGGAGTCTGTAGCACTATGCCGTTCAGCTGGAATAACAGTAAGAATGGTTACCGGTGACAATATTAATACTGCGAAGGCTATAGCAAGGGAATGTGGGATTTTAACAGATGATGGTATAGCCATTGAAGGTCCAGAATTTAGAGAGAAGAGTATGGAAGAGTTGCTTGAACTGATTCCCAAAATTCAGGTACTTCTTATTTCCTTTATGCACTACATCTTGATTGCTTCATTACCAATCTATCTTACAGTTATAGATGATTCATTGTTTATCCTTTCAGTAACATAAATAAATGTTTAATTCCTTTAAGGTCATGGCTCGATCCTCGCCTTTAGACAAGCATACATTGGTAAAACACTTGCGTACCACATTTGGGGAAGTTGTAGCTGTAACTGGCGATGGAACGAATGATGCCCCAGCCCTTCATGAAGCAGACATTGGACTTGCCATGGGCATTGCTGGAACTGAGGTGAGTGTCAATGCAATGTTTCCCTGAGTAGAGTAAACCATGGTCAAATATCTTAAATCAAAATAAAAGGAAAAGGGTTGTGTTACATTTTAGTCATTAATTAATATTCTATAGCAACGAGAATACCAAGTCCGGCTAATTACATAACATGTGTGCAGGTTGCAAAAGAAAGTGCAGATGTCATAATTCTGGATGATAACTTCTCCACAATAGTAACAGTGGCCAAATGGGGACGTTCTGTTTACATAAATATTCAGAAATTTGTACAGTTTCAGCTTACAGTTAACGTTGTTGCTTTAATAGTAAACTTTACATCAGCCTGCTTGACAGGTTAGAAAGTTAGATTAATTTTTCTACTTTGATTTTGGACTTAATATCAGCTTGCATTACATGATTTTGTAAACCTTTTATTCCTTCTACTTTATCTTATGATATAATATATGCATTTTCTCTCCAGGTACTGCTCCCCTCACTGCTGTTCAACTTTTGTGGGTGAACATGATAATGGATACATTGGGAGCACTTGCGCTCGCAACTGAACCACCAAATGATGATTTAATGAAGCGCTCACCCGTCGGAAGAAAAGGGAATTTCATCAGCAATGTCATGTGGAGGAATATCTTAGGACAATCACTGTATCAGTTTATGGTGATATGGTTTCTTCAGTCAAAAGGAAAATCCATCTTTGCGCTTGATGGCCCTAATTCGAATCTAGTCTTAAACACACTTATCTTCAACTCATTTGTATTCTGTCAGGTAACTTTTATGTAGATGCTGAATAACTTGTTTAGAAATAATTATGACTCCATCGAAAATTAGGAAAGATTAAGTTAAATATTTAACCGATGTATGAATGTGGCTTACCAGTTATGGGTTGGTCTGTTTTTGCAGGTTTTCAATGAGATAAACTCTCGTGAGATGGAGAAAATTAATGTTTTTAAAGGCATATTGGATAATTATGTGTTTGTGGGTGTCATCGGTACTACAATTCTATTTCAAATCATAATAGTCGAGTACTTGGGAACTTTTGCAAACACAACACCTCTCAGTCTGGTACAGTGGTTCTTCTGCTTGTTTGTTGGGTTTATGGGCATGCCTATTGCTGCTCGCTTAAAGAAGATCTCCGTCTGAAGACAGTGAATGAATAATTCTTAGTCAAAAAGCAGGGAAGACTTGTTGTTGTTGGTTGTGACAGTAGTTAGAACTGAGATGCCCCTTATTCTTGTATATTCACTGAGTTGTTTGACATTGTTTGAGCTGCCTTGGATTAGAATCACGGAGCAGCAAAGTAGAACACTAGAGAGCCTTGCAAGAGTTATCTTTAGGCGACTGACGAATCACCATTTTATTTAGTGTACGTTGTTTATTTTCAAGGCAAGCAGAATTAGAGATGAAAACCTGCACTTGTTTGTATATATTGATGACTCTTGTTGCCTGGAAACAACTTGAGTATAAATAACTAGTCTTCGTTTTATGGCAATTTGAACGACAAATTCCATGTGTTTTATGTTCTGTTAAAGTGATTCGAGATTAGTTCTTCTGTTCTTTTAAAAGCATTTTCCTCACTAATATAGCCTTGGTCACTTTTAGAGCTATCTATGAAGTCTCAAAGTCCTAAGCTTCTTCTTAAAAATCTCATACTAAGCCCTTAATATTAAACTATTTATTGAAATAATTTTTTTAAGACTTCAACCTATTATTTTTTTTTTAGGCTTTAAGTGAGGGGGTTCAGGAGGCTTATAGACCCAATGTTTTGTAATTGAGATTTTTTTATTTTTCTCAAAAATATTTCTCAAGAAAATCTAAAATATTTTTTTCTAGAAAAATTGTGTGCAAAATCAAAAAATTATTTTTCTTGAAAAAATCAATTTTGGGGCCTTTTAAAGTATGAAATTTTGGCCCCTCCAACAAGTAAACTGAAGTCAATAATTAGTGGACTTGTGAAATTGACAGCTATAGTCACGTTTAACCCAATTTACATCTTAGGAATATCATAGGAAACAGTAAGATGCCAAACAAGCTTTTCTTTATAGAGGATATTTTTTAGTTCTCAGCAAAAAAAATATCAGGAAACTTGTTACCTTTTAGTTAACATGAGGATCTGTATAGTAAATTTCTGTACAGAACAAAAAAAGATGGTAATATATATTGGAAAACAAAATCACTTGTTACCTTTTCAGTTGCATTTAAAAAGCAGAAAGTATGTACATCAGGCATCTATAGGCCTTCGTAAAGAGAGCTACAGAGCAAAGAAAAAACTATTTCCAGTCATCAGTCATGGTGACCTTTCCACTTTCATATAGATGATACATCCATAGAGGTTCAATCAACTCCTTTGCACGCATTAATTTCTCTAGTTCATCCTCATTTCTATCTTCTGTAATTTCCCTCTCTATCTTATGATAGATTTCTTGCAGAGAAGACAGCATCATGTCACCCCAATCCCTGTCATCAACTTTAAACAACTTGGAAAATACAAACTGCAAGAGTCCTAATGCCAGCCCAAAGTCCTTTTCATCTAGCTCAATAAGTGAACATACCAGGAAAATATCCCCAACTGCATCCATGATACTCCTATTCTTTTTAAGTAAAATTATCAGTGTGGTCATAAGTTTATTGAATGTTGAAAAATTTTCTGCTTGAGAACATTCATCATTTCCTTCACCTTCATTCACTGCAGAGAGCACAGTTTTGGCTACAATCAAGGGCCATTTCGGAAAATTTAACTTCATTTGTTCAGATGCAGTTAAGTGTTCGCTTCCACTGTCAGTATGTTGTAGATCACTTGCAGATCCCAATGCCAAAACCACATCCGGAAGCCAAGGCTTTGCTGCTGCAACAAGACGCGATGCATATGCAGAGCCCAAACATGACTCAATTGAAACAATTAAATCAAGTAAGTTATTGGCAAGAGTAAAGGCTTTTGATGCAGTTATGGAGGATCCACCAGAATTTGTCAGTATCGTATTGAGTATTTTTGCAGCATAGGTGAAAGAGCTTTTCAGGCAAAACATGGTGTGTTTTTTATCCTCTTCCTTGATTTGAATTTTGTTATGATAGAGCTGGTTCATTGAAGACGTGATATGTTGCATGCATTTTGATGTATAATTCAAGAATAATCCATGGTTGTCAGGAGCAAAAGACATTGCAGTGGTATCAGCCATGAACTTGAGAACAGCAGTAAGCATCTTCACCTTACACAGTACTTGTTGAGGTTCATTGTATACAGATCCTACACAAAAGGTTTAAGACAATTAGTCACAATTCACATACAAAGACTAGAGATATATTCAGAGACGAGTTACATAGTCCAAAGCTTCAATTTGTCCTTTTAATCTTTTAATCAAAGTTAACAACAAAGAGCCAAACACATGGTCAAATCAAATGTAAACAGCTAGATGCAGGATTTTATATAAATCCTTATAGTGGGGAATAATTAAAAGGTCGTATTCATTTATAAATAAAATGCCTAATAATGATTTCGAAATACAACGGTCAAATCAAAAGAGAAGAAACCTGTAGAGAATGGCCATAACCGAACGAAGTACTGGAAATGTGTGAATATAAATACCCATATGTCCACCCAGTTACGCATCTATCAAATGTGTTCTTTAGGTCTGATAATCAAATGTGTTTACAACAGACACAATCTTTTTTAAAAATTGACTGAGATTAAAACAATTGAAGTACTTGTATTGTGCTTGAGCTTTTATTTCAACTTCTGCACAATGTGCTTAAGTTATATGTATTTAGTCAAAGCAACAAAATCAATTATCAGACCTAAAGA
This sequence comes from Cicer chorassanicum, assembly GCA_037974735.1. NCBI lineage: Eukaryota > Viridiplantae > Streptophyta > Magnoliopsida > Fabales > Fabaceae > Cicer > Cicer chorassanicum. The sequence goes on from JBBPBP010009780.1 coordinate 3,429,463, forward strand.
ACATTATAATGTGAGTAATATATGCATGTATTTTCTCACCTCCATTACATGGGCTGCCAGCATTTGTAGGAGATAGCCTTTGCCTTTTTGTGGAATTTTTATTTTTCCTTGTCGTTGACCGCAAGTTAGATGAACCCACATTGCGATTTTGTACAGCGTCATCTGATCCAAATAGTTTTTCTAAGCAGTTGAGCACGTGCTCGATTGTCAGCTCCAAGACAGTCTGATTAAACAATTTTTTTTTCAGATCAGGCAAGCTAGAACTAAAATAAACTGGTTATTGTATGAAAATATCAATTCATCAATACAATGGAAGGGCTCAAGTTAAATGAATTAGTGAGCTAGGTTCGCATTATTGCTAACTATATCATAACAGTCATGCCGAAAAACCTAAATTTCTAGGTAAAATACAATTTAAACATTTTGCCTGACAATTTAAATTTTTAGTAGATAATGAAAATCAACCAATAAAGCTGGGCAAAAGAAAATGCAGGCAACCAAATTCCAGGAAAAGTTATTTTAGTCACCAAGTCGACATGAAATTATAGCTGCCAGAAAGGTCAAGATTCACAGCATAGAATCATAAAATTTAGACACCATGAACAAAAGAAGATAAAAGAATGAAGCATCGTATAAGGGATGCATCAAGCAAGCAGTGCTCAATGTAGGAATGCAAGACAAAATCACAATGTCACAATTGAGTTCAGTGATTAAAGAGACATCCAACCGCACTCTGATTTTCTCACCGATTCGCAGAAATGGTTCCATGAGACACACTAATTAGCACAATACAAATTGAGATCAAACAATTTCTACAGCCACATTAAAATGAAACAAACGAAATAGGAAAAGCACATTTTTAAAGTCAAATGAATACAAACTTGTGAATTAGAAAATAATATAACTAGCAATTTGGCATTGACATACAAGGCAATAAAATAAAATGCACAAAAACCTTTTGAGGAAATTCCACAATATAAACCTGAGAAGATCAAGAAATGCAAGAAGTGGGGAGGATAAATTTTACACAACTAACAATCCAATAAAAAACTATGTGCAAGAAGAGTTCACTTGCCTCTGAAAGTAACGTAGAAGAATCAATCTTATATTTCTTTCTCTTCGGTTCGCCGTTCTCTTCACTACTTGTGCCAACATTATCAACCGTCATTTGCAGAGCAAGGGCCACATATGCCAAAACAGGAGATACATCTATATATTCATACTGCCCACAATGCACAATGCTGACCTCAGATACCATCTTAAGTGAAAAAAACAACATTTCTAAGGGTTGAGATTTAAAGATAGCTTTCCTAGTATCGTCATGCTGAAGCAAGTCCCTAACTTGCCATGCTACCCCAACAGCTAGTAAATAATCATCTTCAAAAGATTGCTTTCTATTAATTATATTTGATTTAATTGAAAATTTTCCAGAGGATTGAGATTTTTTTCTTTTAACAGATGTAACACTGTGTGATGGCATGTCTGCACCAAATTTAATGTGACAACGATAGGCTGCCTTATGCAGTAGGGTTATTAAGGCTTCAAACATGTCATCAAAACCTCCCAAAGAAAGCAACAACTTATGTGCAGATCTTATTTTAGATTGGCAATCAACATCTTCTGGTACACCGCGGCAGTTTGTGACAACACTCATGCACTCTTCAATAAGTCCTGCAACATTATCTAGACAAACAGTGGATAAAATGTTGAACAAAGATGATTGAGCTTGTTCTGTAGATGCCTCAGTTAGTAAACCTTTCACTTTTTCTGCAGTAAGTAACTCTTTGAGGGAATTCATATAGCATGGTTCGCAGGCTAAGTTATCACAGAGGTAGCTAGCAGCAACAAGAAAACCCTCGATCTGGTCTGCATCCAGCTTATCTGGTGACACAATCAAACTCAAGAATACTTTGACTAGTTCCATAAGATGAGTTTTAGATGCTCCTTCCAAGATGGCATACTTGCAAAATATTGCACCAGCCATTGGAGCCCGTTTTACAAGTGTAATGCAGCGATTACATGCCTCCTCAAAGGGCACTCTTGAGGGGAAGTAGGAAGGTATAAGCAATTTAGTTATCTTCTGAGCTACAGGAGGTTGATCCCTAGCAAGCACAGACAAAAGCATATCGAGATCCACCACCTACAAGACATACACAACAATGGCCAGCCAACCAATGAGCACTGATGATAATAGCAAATACATCAGATACCAAAATTTCTTAAACCATTAAGAGTTTAAGAGTGTTTGTACCTTGTTAAACTGAAAATTTCTGACATCCTTTAGATGGAGCAAGAGATCTGCCATTGCAATTCGTACTGTTAGGACATTATCTAGCATTAAGTGCCTGAGTCTTGGACAGAGCACCTTAAGGACTTCATGAGAGTGGGGATTGTCAAGCAAATAAATGATACCATTCAACGTAGAGAGCCTAACCTCGTTGCATACATCATGTGACATGTCACCAATTATTTTTGTAAGCATCTTTGTTATAATTGGTGAAGGAATAATTTCCCAAAATAGATGAAGGACACGACAAGAACCCTCAACAGCAATTGTTCTCACTTCTGGACAATCATCCACAAGCAACCTTTCTAACAAAAAGAACTGCTTATCAAGTAATGTATCCTTATCCTCTTTGGTAGCATCAGGGTCTTCAAGGGGGAACAGGTCCAAAAGCAAATGCAAAGCATTCTGGCGAACATTTGAGTTTGCAACCTATTGAAAAGAAGGCAAAGTAAAATTCTCAACATAAAAGGCAAATCACAAATTTTTGTTGTCACAGATATCACAATCCATACCCATTACTAATTACAATCTAAGAAATTGCTAATCCAAAACAAAAAGTGTTTGTCAAGAAAAACTAAAATTTGTAGAAGTATAAGTGTGTATGCCAACCAGACCGTGAAGGTCCTAAGCAGGCTTTTTTTCATCTGCACAGGCCAGTGGCCATTTACAAATTACATGTCAAGATTATGGTTTCAGAGAAAGCATCTACCAACAGTTGTGAAACTCATAAGTTTGTAACACAAAACTAATGTAAACAATCACACTGATGATGTCAATTCAATGCTGCACAAATATTTTCTTTAGCACCCATGTAATAGAAAGCCTTCATACCAAAAAAGTTTGGTAAATCAACATTCAAACGCGATAAAATGTCGGCTGGAAAAATAAACAAATATGCATTTACCTGCAAAGACCTAAATATGACAGGCTCCGCAAGTCGATATAGTAGTTTTTCAACCCCGTCAACGGTCCTCTGGTTAATAAAAGCTCCCAAAACCCTCCTAATATACGAAGCAAAAGTTCCAGAACTTGCATGAATTGAACCCTCAATCAAATCCTGCAAGAACCCATTCTCAATTTCACTCCTTGAATCTTCTGCTGCAGCTTTCCATGCTCGAAACAATATATCCCCATAACCCTCCAACATGGACTTTCTTCCAAACGGAATCTGCGAACGAATCATCGCCAACAATTCCTTCCCAAGTTGATCACTAAGCCCAAAGAGAAACGACAGAAACTTTCTTCCATCTTCTGTTTTCAAATACAAAGGCGAAATCACACACCGATTAAGCAACAGCTTCAAATCCTCAATGCTCTCATCTTCAAAATCAAACAAAGAAAACGCTTCACGAAGCATATAAACTCTATGCACGTCCACTTTCTTCTTCAACGTAAGCGACTTTGAAAGAAGAAAAGGAAGCGCCTGAGAAATCAACGACTCTCGACCAGGTAAATTCTCCTTCCACCATTCTTCGCATAGATTCTCGATCCACGAAGACAAAACCGAATCCGATTCCAACACGATTAAACTATCGTGCAATGCTTGAACTCCGGGGAGCAAATCGGAAGATTCGAATACTTTTCTAGGATGCGAAACGCACAATTGAGAAATGTGAGTGAGAATTTGAAGACGCTCGAGAATTTTGTGCTTTTCGTCGGGTGTGGGTTTGGGTTCGGTGCGGGTGGTGGATGGATGGCGGGAAGAGCGGCGGAGGGTGGTGGTGAGAGGGGTGTTAGGGTTTTCGGAATTGGATTGTAGAAGGTTCTGGAAGGATTGAATGGTGGAGGTGATGGAATCGGAGAGAGATGCAGGGAGAGAAGAAGAGAGGTTAGAGGAGGGTTTAATTGAATGGATTAGGGTTTTGAGAGAGGCTTTAGATGATTTTAGGGTTAGATTTGTGGTTAAGGATAAGAATTCTTGAGGTGAAGAGTTGAGTGATGAACGAAGCTTCTTCTCCATTGTAATTTCTGATTCAAGGTTTCAAACGGTAACTCGAACCTGCAAATTTCTAAAATTCATGGATGATGTTGCGTTGCGAGGGAAATATTCAATTTTCAAATTTTTATTTATTTCCCAAACTGGATAAAGAAATGGTTGTCCAAAAACAAGGTTTGGGTTTTTACAACACAAAAAAGAAATGGGTTTTTGTGTTCATCCATCATAGTAAGTTATTTCTTTTGGGCCTTTAAAAACCAAACAAGAAAAGGAATTGCTATTTACGCCTCCATTTTCTACTACACTCGAAATATCTTTTTTTCGAATGAGATGATTGGTAGACACACAAATTGACATATGATGATGTATGTTTATAGTTCGGAGCATACACATTTTTTAATATATTTTTTTACAAAAACATTCATTTACATCAAATTACGTAGGTCTTATATGAATTTAGTATTACTGTTGTGAATTTTCACCAATTAAAAATAGAGTATTTTAAAATGTATGTTAAATAATGTATTGTTAATGTTATTCTACGTTTCAAATATGATTTGAATTTTTTAATCATTATTTTATTTCACCTGCAATGGAAAATATACTAGTAATCAGAGCATCTCTTCACAGTTCACAAAAATTGATCACATATATTTGTCACCATGGTGCAAACTACTCCATCCCCATATTTCACCCCTATTGCTAGATCTATGTCTTATTATGAGCATACGTACATTTTATTTTTGTCAATAAGTTAATATTATTGTTTATACAAGTATATGTTGGTATTGATATAGTCTCCCATAAAAAATGAAATTGAGGAATGAAGATATATACGTGACCATCGACGAGACAAAGAACGTATTTCAATGTACAATATAATTAAATTTTATTTGAGGTTAAAGACAACTTATACGATACAATAAAAAAACTATTTATTGGTGTTTTGAATTTATTTATCAATATTTTTTTTTAATTTATCCATGTATACATTATCATAGTATTTATTAAAATTGATTAAATTAAGAATTTTAATACATAAATAACATGTTATTTAACTAATAATTATTTAATTTTGATATTATTAAAATATATTAATTTTTCAATATACCATAAATTTATGTCCGATATTAAAATCTTTTAAGACTTTACCTTAATCCCGTCCTCTCTCTACCTATATGCTCTTGATTCAAATTTTGTCCACACAAGTCATTTATCACTCCATGAGACAAATAATATTTGTCCAATGGCAAGAAAGAAATGAAATACGACAATAACGTTTTTCTTATGACATACACATAGGATAAAAATGTCCTTTATCTTTATAATGTAAAATAAAATGTTGTGGTCCAACAGACAATCTCACTGCATCCTATTCCGTGACACTTACATATATGCACAAGTTTGGTCTTTAAACTGTGTGACATATCCAATATTGTGGTCTTTATCATTGACAGTGTTGAAAACTAGTATTTTTCAGATCTGAAACCTCTGCATTGGCGACCACTACAGATGAATCGGCTCTAAGTGCACGATTCAACTAAATTTGAATCACAAATTACTCTCATAATCTTAAACACAATGTTCTGAACTTCATTAAAAAAATTACACGCATTCTTAATTCTATTTAGATACGAGTTGTAGGTTACACATTACAGCTGGACAAGAAGTTCATCTCAAAATAAAGGGTGAAAATGATTATAATTGTTGATTAACACATTAACGACCGAGTTCATTTACATGTATAAATTTGTAATAAATATGGAATGGAAAATTTTCATAAACTCTCTATCTTTTATCGATCCAAAATAAACTAAAAAAATTGGACAAAATTAAATATTATTGGATGTATTTAAATCTTTATTTATAAAAACTATATGGATTAGATTTCAGATTCACTTTTAAAAAACCGAAATTAACTGAACCAAATCGCATATATAAATTTTAATACTTATTTTTTTTTTATTAATATGAGATATTGTATTAAACTATTATTTATTAGTTTTAATTATTTTTTAATAATACTTATTTGTTTAATTTGATATATTTTTATTACTATTTCATCTATTTCAAACATAATTGATCAATATTATTTCGTAACTGTTAATTTTTAGTATATTATATTTAATATTGTGCTTCGAATTTGTTACTTTAATGTAATTTATAATATTAGTAGTAAAATAATATTTTACAAATCATAATTTAAATCAACTGAAAACCAATCCAATTTACATCGTTTTAATTTGGATTGGATTGATTTTTTTTTTTTTAACAGTCATCCAGACCGAACAAAGAGTATTTTGATATTTAAATCGGATGATTTTTCATCTCAAAATTAATTCAAACTACACCACAAACACCCTAATTATAATTAGTATTTTTAATATTTATTATCGTAGATCAACTAATTAGTTACAATTGGTAATTAGTTATTTTAGTTAGTGTTATATGTTAGTTTATTACTATTCTTGATAGAGGTCATTGATTAATTGATGATATAAAATCATAAAAACATATAACTATAAAAATTATATTAGTAATGAAAATGTTGATTATATTTATATAGCAAATGAGAATACTCATGAGTGTAACTAACTAATTACAAACTGTAACTAATTAGTTGATCAATATTTGAATTAGTTTGAATTGAAAAAATAATGAATTTTTTCCTAGCAAATAATAAGAATTAAAGTTCCTGGAAAAAAAGTGTTAAAACTTAATGTAAAAGAAAGATGGTGGGTGTGAAAAGAAGATAAGATAAATGAGAATTTGGTGTCAGAAATTACATCCCATCACAAGTCCAGCCGAATTACAAGCATACATATACAGTCTGGCATAATTCTTGTATTTTGCTACAAGCAAATTACCGTGAGAGTACCATCTTATTGTTGTTGCATAACTATATGGTTCACATGCTCACTCATTCACAAATCATCAAGATTCTGTTAGCCCCTCCACCCTTAGTTGGTTAAATGTTGCTGTTAAATTTCCACATAATGCCACTTCTAGTGACCCTATTACAGTATTCACACATAAGATTTTGCAGACTACTGACTTCACATGATCAATGATAGCTCAATTATTTATATCCACATAATTTTAATTCAACAAACTTTCACTTGAACCTACTCAATTAATATCTTTCTATGTCATAAGGTTGAATATACCTTCGACAAACAAGTATATACGATTCCATTCTTCACAATCATAGACTTCAAACTGCACGTAGTTTAATAAATCAATCATAGAGCTGTTAGCATGTTACTTGTAGCCCATAACATTCTTGTAGACTAAATGGCACTTTGAATTTTGATATGTTCAATAGCTGAATTTTTACTATGCAACAATATACTACTCAATCAATATTCTTGGATTTTATTTTAATTTGTTTGTATTTAAGAGAGGAGGAAGTACTCTATTATGTATGTGTTGTTGTCTTAATTAATGAAGACCTAGTGTCAAGTGTGAATGTGTGACATAGGTGGTGTGAGAATAGGAGGAATACATGAAATTTGGATCCTTAATGTTAGAATCTAACTAAGAGTAGATTATATTCACGATATTATATTTAAAATTAATTGGTCCCACTTATATATTTTTTAAGCCGTAAATTCCGATGAATTTGAATGGTGAGATCACCGACATAATCTCATCATATTAGATTTCAATGTGAGAGAATATAAATCCAGACTATATGTCATCTTATTCAGATTTTGATTTTATTTTTCTTATTATTACAATATATTAAATTATAATATTTTGTTTAGTTTCAAGTTAGTGTATTTAAGTAAGAATCACTACTATCTTTGTTGCCATCTCAAGTTGTCTTGTCTATTTTGAGTTATATACAAGTTATCATGATTTTATCCTTAGCAATAGTCTCATGGTTTTATCTTTAGCGATAGTCACTTTGAGGAGTGTGAATGTTGATTATAAACTACTCTAATGTCGATTATCAAGCAATGTACGATTATTTTGGTATATCAGAAAAATAGTACTCAGTCGAGACTAAAAGATTAAAGTGTTTGATATCTCAATTTTCACACAATGTGAACTATTTTGATGTACTAAAATGTAACCACAGGATTGTGCTAACTAAAACTATTAGCTTTAACCTTCTTACCCTTTTGGTATTATTAACCAAATTAATAGCAGGAGTTAAAGAATTTTAATATTTAACCTCTAGATACGACTCAATTCTCACGGAAAACAATTTGCAAATTGGTATAGTCAATCAAACCCATAATCATATTTGAACCTAATGAAAAACCAAACTGTTAAAAGAAACATAGTTGCTTGCGAACACCAATCATATAACAACCACATTCTTCACTAAAAGAATGGGAAATAAAACCCACCAAGTGAAGCTAGATAGCTAACAGTCTAACACCATAAAACAATAGATATGGCTAGACCCCTAGTAATCTAACAAAATATCTTCAATCATTCATATTTATTTTTTATATTAAACTTTAACTCTACTTATAAAATTGATCTTTAAGATAAATGATACCATAAAATATTTTACATTAAATTTAATATATTTTTACAAAATTGACTTATAAATTAAATGGTATCTCTCTTTATTATATATTCATTTGAAACCTTATTTCAAATTTAAATTTTTCCAATAATCATATTTTTATTTTACTCAAGTGGCAATCTTAGGCTAACCTTGTATTCTATTAGATTATTATTATTTTATATTATTTTAGTTAGACTATCTCCATTAATTATTTAGTTTAGTAATGAATAAGTACAAGCACGGTCATTGTAAGGTACCAATTGAATGGCCCAATCTTAAAGTACACTAAACATAACTAAATCAGAGTACAAAGCAACAGTTAATAAAAAGTTAGTCCTCCTGAAAAGGAACCTCACCAATAGTACCATGATCACTTTCAACACTTTTACAAGCTTTATCAATGCCCCAACCCAATTGTTACACAGACCCATCAAATCAAACTAAACCATTTTCCCATTTTCAATGGAAAGCAAAGCATCCCAAGCAAGCTCCCCATCAAATGACAAAAGCTAGAACTAATAAAGTACTACTTCAATAATTCCACTCACAACAAAATAATAATTAAATAATAATTAAGTGAAATAAAAAAAAATAAAAAAGTAATACAGTTGTAAAAGCATAGAAATGTAGCAAACACTATCACTAGTAATAATAAATAGTGTTCCACTTCCACATAGCTTTCTTGCTTTCACTCATGTAATGTAACATCTTTCACTTCACCACCACAATCCTTGTGAACTTTCATTCACCAAGTTGTTACTTAATAGTTAATACTATTGGCTAAAGAAAAAGTTATTAATAACTTTTTCATTTATTTATTTACTCTTCCTTTTTTTTTCTATCTTTTTTTTTTGTCACTTGCAATATCTTTTTGTTGGGTACTAACAAATATAAATCCCCAATCATGAATACCAAATCATTCCACAAAAATGGTGGATGATACTCATTAGGCTCTATAAACTAACAAACAATAATAATTTTTCAATACAAAAAAAAAATCCTAAAATCCAATCAGTAATTATTTAAACATTAATCAAATTAATTTTTCTGTATAGAGATCACAAACTAAGGTCGATGTAGTTTTTGTCCATGACATTCTTCAATGTCCTCATAACTCAGCTTTCTCTTAACTCCTGAACAAGCATTTGATTTGTCCTCAACAACACACATGGAATTCGATTGTGTTGATAATAAATCCGATGAAGGTGTCTTCTTAACTTTGTTTCTCCTTTTTTCTTGTATTACATTGTAACATGAATATACTTGTCCCTATTGCATAAAACAATTAAATTAACATCATTAAAATTTATAATGTACTAATTGTATTAAATTTGAAGAAAATACAAATTAATACTATTGATTAAACTCACACTTTCTAGATTTCCCCATGTTGAGATTAAACTTATCCGAAGATCCATTGCTTTTTTTGTTAATGTGGAATCAAAAGATGCTAATATAGCAGCAGAAGCAATTATAGATGGTCGTTGATTCATCAAATTAAAATCTGCACACAAAAAAAAATCATTTTTTAGATGCAATCTTAATTTATACTTGCTCCCAAATAAAATATAATTAAAAAGTCGATATCTTTAATTAGTATAAATTTTAGATTAAATATATTAATTTAAATTTTTTTTTTGGCTTATATTTTATTTGTATGTGACAATTACTTTAATGAGAAAAAAATCACCTTTGACCAATTCCAAAATATGTTGTGTGGCTTTTGAGATAATTGTTTGTGATTTGGATCCAGAACAGAACTTGGTGAAGAAATAATGCAAATAAGCAAAAGGGGTTGGCAATCCCATTTTCCATTCCAATGTACTCAAAATCAAAAGTTCCATGTTCTTAATAACTTTGTTCTCAAATCTATACTCTATTGGATATTCTGATAGTGGAGGAACCCTTTGTTCTTCCATTTTTGCTGCAATTGATAAACATGCCACTGATAATAATTGAATAGCCCAAGGTTTTGATTCCTGCATCATTCCATAACCAAAAATAAAAACAAAATCAGCAAAATTTGGAAAACTATAATAATAATAATAATGATATTATATAAATGAGATTAAGAAAAATAAGTTAAGCTTACATCAATGGATCGTTTTGCAAGAAACCGATCAAAATAAGTGATTGATAAATAAGCTGTTTGAACACTGAACCCAATATTTGCTTGTGTCTGAATAAAAAAAAAAAACAACTTTCAAATTCAATAACAGAACAACCTCAAAAAAACAAAGCAAACAACATTGTAAGAAGAAAAGGGTATTAAAAAAAACAATGCTTTATTTGTTTGGTGAAAACTAACATTGAAAATCCAATCAATAGCATGCAAACGAGCACTTCTCAGCCAGAATATGTTTTTCCTTGAATCATCATCAAGTTCATCATCATAGGACAAAAAATGAGTGATGGAACCAAATCCTTTTTCTTGTTTGAACAAATACTCAATGTATTCATCTTCATCTTCCAAAAGGAAAAAAGGGTTATCAAAATTATGATCAAGTGAGTTAATGAAGAGGGTGTTATCATCTTCATCTTCTTCAAAGAAAGTTGATTCTGTTTGTTCATAACACATAAGACTAGACAAAGAAAAAGAGGTGTCAATAGAGCTTCCCATTGAACTAAAAAAAATATGTATGAATGAAAGTTGAGAGTTGATAAATAGTAGGAAGTGTTTGGAGAGAGATTAGATTTTGTGGTGTTGAAGTGGAGAGAGTGGATACAATACTAGTGAGTGGGAAGCAGCGGTTTTTGTGCCGCCAAAAAGAAGTTAATTAGCAGTTACAAAACTTCTCTAATATTATAATTAAATAATAATTCATCTACTGCCTAAATCTATACTTAAAATAATCTTCATATATAATTTACTTATATTTTCATTAGGAATTCAAATGTACTCCAAATGTTGGGACTTAGGATATTCTAGATAAAGACCGACTCAAGCAACTCAAGTTAGCATTTTAGATTTCAAAATTTTAAATAAAATAGGTTCAAAAAAATTCGATGTAATTGTTAATTTATAAAATAATTGATAAGTTATAGATATTCAACAAATTTAATTAGTTAAGATAATGACTTTATTTATGTCTGACCCAAGTTTAAACTTGAAAGCAAAACTTGATGATTTTTTATTTTATTTAAAATGATTATAACATTTGTTTTATTTCTCTAAATATTTTTTGTTTTAATATTTTAGAGTAGTCAAAATCAATCATTGAAAAGTAAAATTCATTTTGCCATATTTAGGTGTCATTAGATAGAATTGATTTTGTCTTTAAAATTAATTCTAACTTGAAGTTATAATCTATAATATTTAAATTTAAAAGTAATTTTTACACTAAAATTAATTGTTCAACTTATTTTATATAAATATATTCAAATATAAATTATTTTATTTCTTTTTAAAATCAATTTTATAAAATTAATTATTTAAAAATTAATTTTTGTTCACCATTAAACCAAATATACACTTAGACTTTCCAATATTTAGTCTTCATAGCACTGCTATGGTACATGCTACACCACTTTTGATTTTTCCCTATAGTTTAGGACAGCTTGGATGGTCACTTTTGTCCCATATATGATGGTAAAGGATTTCATTTGATCTTAGTATTCAATGTTCATCATCCTCCACCTTGTTTTCTGCCTAATCTTTTTTTTCTTCTTATTTTGTCCTCCTCCCATCTATAAGTCCTCTGTATCATTATTTTGATAATGCCAACTTATTTTTGTTGAATAATGCTCTGAAAAAGAGGCAAATAAATATATAACTGTAATAGTGTTGAGCTGAGTCATCTTTCTTTTATTAATTTAATGTTGTGCAGTAGCTAGATTACCTATTATATATTGAATTATTGTATATATATTCTAATTGTCTACATTAGTCTTCAATAAAGAAAGCGACCAAAGCTTTATATCTAAAAGAAAAAAGAAAGCGACTAAAGCTAAATCCTAGTATCCTTGAGCATACTAAAGTAGAATTTGTTACAAAGAATATCCAAACAACAGAAAGTACAAAAAAAGCATTGTATAGGAACAAAATTTCTAAAGCATGTGATATATTAAAATGCATAATTAAGACTGTATGGGTCATTAAATATTAGTTAGTTCAAATAGCACTATATTTAAGATTGAATAAATATAATATATAAAGTTAAAAATTAATCGATAAATATCAATATAATTAAGTTGAACATTATTTTTTTTTTCAAATTTAATCTTTTATAATTGTGTACGTGAATTTATAGTATTGTTAATCATCTCGTATAA